>JAGKQA010000230.1:0-52027 GCA_022609195.1 Plenodomus libanotidis
GCTGTATTTATATAAGGATTATAACCGTGCTTAATCCTCCGGCTAACCATAGAGCATCCCGAGTTTATATTCAATATTTAATTTATATAAATTAAGGTTATCCTAATAAATATATATATATATTTATAATAATTTAATTTTAAAACATATATTACCTTTATAATAATGAATCTTTTAATTGTCAAAAATATTTATATATATTAAAAAATTACCTATGAAAGTTGGAGTTTACTGCTGTATTTGTGTAAGGATTGTAACCGTGCTTAATCCTCCGGCTAACCACGGAGCATCCCGCGGCCTGGATTCACAAAACTGACTTGTTCGGACTTCAGATAATGCGCAGTTTGAGAAAAGTGGGGTTTAGACTGTCCAACGCATCCACGATCCACCTTCTCTGGACCCAAACAAACAATTAAGGGCATCACGAAACGCATCCCGCTGACGTGGCATGGTTGGCTTCGATCTTGGCGAGAATTCAGCAGCAATATCTGTGTCCCACGACTGGCGAGCGACGCTCATGCGGTCCAGCAAGTAGCCGCCTCCTACCGCCGCGATATAGACATCAATCTCGCGGTGGAGCAAACAATCTCCCCAGGAACCTCGCACTCGCGCCCTCAAAATTGTGAAAATGCGGTCCACGCCGAAGGAGATGCCGACGCACGGAACCTGCTTGCTGCCGCACCTCCCGACGAGTTTATCGTATCGTCCTCGCGCTGCTATACTTCCAACCTGTAGGTTATCGTCGATGATGCTTGTACTCGCTAGAGCTGAGGCGTCGCGCTGGAAGGGTCGGATACTGGTGGTCACTTCGAATATTAGGCCAGTGTAGTACGTCAGCTCACGGGCTAGAGACAGGTCAAAGGACATGTGTCCGGTGATGCCGTAGGCCTCCATGAACGACGCCAGTAAGGTCATATCTGAAACTCCATCTTGAATGTCCTGGTTGGAAGTAAGAGACTGCTTTTGTCTTCAAAAGATCCAGCACCTTGTTCATCGCGCTGTTGCTACGGACGAATTGACCAACGATGTCATGAACGGATTTTAAAAGACCTTTCTGGAGCATCTCGACCTTCACGTCTGCCCAGGTCATCTTGTCCAGTTTGTCGACCGATGAGCTGATGGACTGAAACTTGCCCTCTGAGACACCATTTGGTGAGCAGACATAGGCGTGAAATTTCAGAACAGAAGCACTCACAACACACTACCGAGAATCTTTCTGTGATTCACCTTGATGGTGATGTCCAATTCAAGGGCTTTGAAAGCCTCGACTATGATACACAGTATTTCGGCATCAGGTACACTTGAATGCGACGTGGGTTATATTAGCACGACTTGAGAAAGGTGAAAATTCTCCTGGGGCACCAGACTCACTGCGGTCATATACACCAGCGATATCGAAATCACACTGAAAAAAGGTGCGGATTCTGCCTCTGTTCGTGGCAGGCTGGCCACGCCTATACACTTTCGCCCCCTAATACTGCTTACTCTGGGATTTGTTGTTGTTCATGGGTAACCAACAAGCAAATCGTACAATCAGATCATATCGTAGCAAGAAAAGCTCTCCACTCTGGTCTTGCAAGTCGTATATGAGCTTTGAATCTTCGCCGTGGTTGCCAGAAAGGACATCGCGCAGCTCGAATTCGTGCGTGTCGAGGGCGTTGCTTCCGTGGCGTTTGAGGACATCAGTGAGGCTTTGGCTGCAAATTGTGAATCAATGAGAAGGCCGAGATGTAGGAGACGCTCAGCGTGTATGAGAACTGTACAAAACTTGTTCACGCAGTTCCACTTCTTTTCCAAGCCAGTCTTTGGTGCCTTTGGGAAGCTTGGCTTCTTCCAGGTTCAGGTGGCAGAGCCGCGGCCTTTCCGGCCGCAATAGCGTTGCTGTCCATGAAATGACTTGTGCAAACGAGCCAGACTATCTGGGTTCCTGGCGAAGAGTACGAACGGAACAGAGCCTTGTGGCATAGAAGTATGATGGTGCGACAGACGTCCGTTGACTCATCCCGCCGTGGCTGGCCGCGCTTAGACCGAAAATCCCAAGCTTGCATCTATTTTCCGATTCAGCGACACTTTTTGTTACACCTTTGATCCAAATCAGCAGATCCAGATTTCAACTTGCACGGCTAGCGGACACAGGAGACGTCATATCGCGGTGGTCAGCTTGCTTTGGGTATCTGCCAACATGCGTGTATCGTGTAAGTGCCCAAAGCGGCAAAGTGGGTTTCATGTTTCAGGGACAATGCCGACGTGCTCACGTTTGATGCTAGCGTCTGACCTGGTGGCCAGTGATCGTGCAAAAGCGCATACGATGGCGCTGGTGAGCTTTAGAAAGTACAATCTATTTTATTGTTGGTGTATCCTGGTACTGCAGTTGTCACGACCCAGAAAGGCAGCTTGTGGCGCTGTGTAAAATCGGTGCGGGCGAGCCAAGCAGTCTGATGATTGCCTCGACGTAGCACTAGTAGTAGACACAGAGATCGCTGGGCTGGAATAATTCGATGAATGTCATGAGCATGATTCTCAAACCCGTTGTTGTGGTCTTTTTTGGCCAGCTCAGGATTTCGGATCCAACTCAGTCTCCTATCACACATTGCCAAAAGTGCAAAGACTATAAGATGGACAGCTCAATCTCTGATGGCAAGCTTAAGGAAACCGCTTACCATGTACGATACGCAAATACTATTTTGTACGCGCTTCGGCCTGAAGCCGCAACTGACTTCAGGATGCGGCTTGTTCCGGACGCTTGTAGTTTGGTAGGACACGTGCAACATCCAGTGTGTCAGGCTGACTGAGCATACCCGAACCCTTTTGACTTCATCTCTTGGGATTTGAGGGGCTATAGGTGCCTTTGATCATGATAATCATATGGCGATTTTTTTTCTAATCGATCTGTGTGAATTCAGGCGGTGAGAAACCTCCATGTCTTCGTCGGCAGACTGCGCGCAGATGTTGGGGAAAGGGGGACGGGTTCCTTGCCGGCGTAGAGTGATCTGTATGGTCTCATGTGTCATGACATGAAATTGTATTCCTCCCTTTGAGACCGAAATTAATTAATTGGGTTTTCTGTGGATTGCGTCGCTTGTGTTGGCTTCACGACACCAACACATTTCAACTCCAGTTCGAAGGAGCACATTGCCCAACAAATTTGTACATTTGGCATCTACATGGCAGGGGCAATATGCCAGATTATGTAAACTCAAATGATCATTCGAATTAAGTATCTACAGTTAAGCTCCAAGTAGCAATCAGGTATACCGGTATGTCCCTAGCCTCACAACATCGAACCATAGCTCATTTCCCACTCGCTCAACGTTCCCACGCTTGTAAATATCACTGGTCCTCTGTCTTAAAGAGTGATCATGATGGCAGCAACAGCCATACCAGCCATCAAGCTCAAGCTACTCCTCACGCTGAAAGCAGCAGCCTCCTCAGCGGCGGTCGCCGAGTCGGTGGTGGTGTTACACAGGCCCGTAGCCTCCAAGTTGTTCTGCAGGATGTACACCTTCGGCTCGCCGTGGTTCATGTACATGGTGACGTTGCCAGTGCTGTCAGCCGTGCTGGTAGTGCAGCCGAGCACCTCGACAACGGCGTCGCCGGCCGTGAAGCCGCCTATGCTCAGCTCGTAGCTCGAGCCGGATGAGCTGTGGTTGACGATGCAAGCGACAACCTGGTAGCCCGTGGGGCCCTTGCTCTGGCACAGATGCTCAGTGTCGGTGAACAGCGTCGTCGCTTGCGCGTCAACATAGGTCGAGTCGGTTGTGTTGGTCAGGCCGATCATGGTGTTGCGGACCTTGTTGAGCGTGGCGGCGGTCTGGTAGAGCGTGGCGGTGGTGTTGTAGCCGGACTGCCAGAGGTACTCGCGGTTGGCGGGCGTGATGCTGCCGGCGAAGTGCTGCTCTTGACCTTGGTAGACTATCGAGAATGTCAGTAAGATTGCCTAATTTGGAGACGGGCCAGTGGAGGGTAACTTACCCAGGGGAATGCCGTCCGTGACGATGGTGTAGGCCAGAGCGTTCTTGGCAATAGTCATGTCGGCGTTGTAGGAGGCGAAGCGGGGCATGTCGTGGTTCTCGACGAACGAGCCCAGGGCGGCGGTGTTGTTGCAGCTACCGCGAGCCTCGGTGCGAATGGAGTCGATGCTGGACATGTCACCACCGTTGAACGCGGCGATGATCTTGTAGTACTCGAGGTAGTTGGGCATGCCGGACAGGTATCCATTGCTCTGGTACGGGCAGAAGTCTGCAACCTTGCCGGTGAGCACCTCGCCGAAGCCAAAGACGCCAGACTCGGCCACGAATTGGGGCAGGAATGCGTCGTTAACGTGCTTGGCAGCGTCGATACGCAAACCATCGATGGTGTAGTTGGATACGAGCTCCTTGATCCAGGTGCTGAACATGGAGATGACATCGTCCTCCTCGGTCTTGAGATCGGCCAGAGCGACGCCGAGAGGGTACAGCCAGCAGTTCTGGTAGTTGGTCTGGTTGTCCCATTCGGTCACGTTGCAGTACGAGTGGAAGTAGTCCTCGTCGTCGAAGGGGTAGAACTCGGAGTAGTCGACGGGGGGCGGGATGGTGTTGTCGAAGGCTTGCGCCATGTTGTTAACGACAACGTCCACCATCAGGAACATGTCACGGCTGTGCAGCTCATCGGAGAGCTTGACGAGCTCATCGTGAGTGCCAAAGTGCTCATTGAGGGCGTACAAGTCATCCTGGTAGTATCCGTGGTACGCGTCACCAACAATGGTGTCGTTCTCAATGTTGTGGACGACAGGGCTGATCTGAATGGCTGTGAAGCCCATGCCTGAGTTTGTGATATAATTATTAGTATTTGATTTGCAGTGGTTCAATATTGGTACACTAGATCCTTCTTACCCTGGATGTAATCCAAGTGGTCTATCAGACCAGACCACGTTCCATTACAGTGCTGTGAGAGGTCCTCGCATGCCGCCGTCGTTGAGCCATCAGTCCGCGCAAAGCGGTCGACTACGATCTGGTAGATGGAACGAGACTTCCACTCCTCCGTCGTGGCAGCGTTCGAAACGCTGAGCAGGGCAGAAGCCGCTGCGAAAGAGAGTGTGGCAGAACGCATGGTCCTAGAAATGTAATCGAAAAAAGGTCGACACTTCTCAGTTTGAGTTTCCTCGTCTGGGCGTTGTAAGGAAGGCACGCCTGGGAAGCTTTCAAAGATAGGACAGATCCGTGGACCCACAGCAGAAATCACCGAAAGGGGTTGAAACGAGAGAATAGGACAAGGTCAAGCACAAGAAGACCACGTCGTTGCCCCAGATGTAAGTCAAAGGCAAGAGAATCAATGAAGGTTAAGGTTTGAGAGAATGTCCTGATTAGAAAAAGCACCCACAACTTGTGGACGAGGGAACGGGCTGCCCAAGGCTGTCAGGAGCCCGATGGGAAATTGGCTCCTGTCCATCAAACTCTCTCCTCCGCCGCCCCGGACTGGCAGGGAATGCACCATGCGACGGCGGATACGTACAGGCCGGGGAAATTCCTATCTGCACTGGCCGACAGGCGAACGACAAGCGAACCGAAGGCAAGCCCCCCGTGCGGACAAACCATTCGCGCGGTACCACGGTCGCGTTGGCGAGTGGCCGGCTCTTCGGCTTCGGCTAAGGCGAGGAGAATAATAATGGGGTGATGGAATACGGGATCTTGCCAAGAGCAGGAAGCGATCAACAGAGCCGAGGTGTCTCTACCTATAGTCTCATAGGCCCACAAGAAAGACGGTTAGCTCATTGGCATCGCAGAGTTGTTGCAAGATGTGCATCTTGGGAAATTAGTGGCTGCAAAAGATCGTGGTGGAGGGTGAGGCGGATTTTCCAGAAGCCTTCTCAACCAGGAAGAGGCTAGCAGGCGGGTACATAAGTATCGTATACCAAAACGGCACCGGTCTTTTGGGGCGTGCCCCTTGGCGTTCAGGGCATGTTGATTTAGCGGTGGGTTCACGCTCTAATTTTATCGTATCGAGAAATTGCGACGACACTGTGGGTGACGCTGCCTCTGGTGCCGGTGTTAGAGGTGCACATGATAGGCTACCAGTGTTGACGACTAGCCTGGCGCCAAATCGCCATGGGTGCGCGACCGCGTCGAGTGTCACCTGTGTTCTGAAATCGCTCGAGGTCGACATGCCGTTGGCCGAACGAGTCTTTGATTGCTTCTCACAAGCCTCCTGTTGACTCAACATTACTTCCGCACTCATGATGATAATATCACAAGTCGATCATGTGTACCAGACGGCACGCATCGGCTCCGTGCTTTGCCTGCGTGTGTCGGGCTGAGTGCGTGCCCGCCACATCACCAGAGCTTGATAAGAGGGTAGGATTGCGATCTGCACGCGCCATCCCCATGGCGGGAGGGCATGATGCTGCCATGCAGCCGTGATGTTTTGCGAGCGCTGTCTGGCTCTTGAGCTCTGCCTCGTCGATGAGGCTGATGATATTGGCACAATAAGTTATCCACACCGGTAGTTGACCGCCTGTCCTCAACGGCTTTCCCACTCAGGGGCGAAGACACTTGAGCTGACTCGGGACCCATGTCTAGGACTCGCTGGCGTCGTCCGGAGAAGACGACGAGAAGAAGCACGACTCGTGATGGAAGTGGACGATGGGGCTGATGCCAAATATAAACCCGGCAAGCTAAAGTGGAAAGGATATGCCCGTGTGCGTGATCTGTCAGGCGGCGCCTTTGGGCCGCAAATCCATGGCAATCATGGCGCACAGGTTGCTTTTCACCTCGATCAGCGGTGGTTTTCCCATGGCGCAAGGGCAGATAGATTAACAAAGGGGGTGTGTGGCGCAGGACCACATAACCTTAAAAAAACGCTGATAGGTGGGTGATAGCAAGATGTGGCAGGAAGGCTCGATAGCGGTCTGAGTGGCTGCTGAGGTGCGTTGAGGCTCCGCTTTTGATGGGCCCCGACCCCTGCATGCCCTGCAAGGGTGAGGCCAGTGGCTCGTATCACGATTCACAGCGCAGCAGCCCGGCTGCGCTAGGCATCCTGCCCTGAAGCTAGGCCTGATAGGGCTCAAGTCCCTGAATGTCATTCGGTTCATGGCATAATCGCAATCTCACTGGCTCTTCCTTCCAACTTCCTCCCCACCCTCTGGCTGCATGGACCCTACTCTGGAGTGCATCTCAGCAATACACAGTCAGACAGTACACAATACCCCCGAGTCGAGAGCCCTTGTGTCCGCGAGACGCCCACTTTTCCTGTCCACCAATCGACTTCTCATGTCGAATGGCATTTCAGCCATGTGGGGGGGGGGGGGTCTTGTGATCTTGTTCCGCCTTTTTGCACATTTCGTACAGTGCACCAGCACCGCGGAAGCAGAAAGGAGGCGAGGCTCTCCCGGCCCTCGCGGAGAGGCACCTTGTCTCGCGTGTCTGAAGACTCAAGCTTTCATGACACATGTGCTTCAGCACGAGAACAAATGAAGCCAATTGCGCTTGTTTCAAGATCGCCTGCGCTGCAAGTCTGCCTAACGCAGCAATGAGCCTCGAGGGCACTCGAGGACTTTGGATGAACGGCAAACTGTGCTCACTGTATAGACGTGCTGGTAGGACTGTGTATGGCTGAGCAGATTGACACTCTACCAGAAAGCGTCCACATGCAGCGGAAGAAACATATTCGGCTTCCTCAGGCCGTTGCCGATCCATATTGAACCACGGTTGGACATCAAATGCAGCTATTCCTCAACACTTATCGGACCACAAGCACCTAGACAAATAGTTTCTGGATCAAAACCGGGAGGCCCATGCTTCCCTACTGCTCGACACTCGCGACGCGTGCTGGCCCTACTGTAATTTTTAGCTACTGATGCTCTAGTGGGCTCGGTCACTTTTGCAGTTGCTGCTGTGACACCTTTGGATCTGCTCACGAGCAAGCAAGACGCAACGGTCGGCCCGTCACACCACGACCAGGGTTGGCCTTGGGGTGCCTCGATCAGGAAGGCAGGCAAATGACGAACAGGTACAAGATACCCAGAGTACTGGGATTTAGCCTATTCAGGACGCGCGAATCCGAGCCCCTAGCGGCCTTGGACGAGGTTCCTGGTACCTATCAAACGATGTCACGTTGGTTCGGCTCCATCACCTCCAACACCGCTTTTACCCAAGCCACGCACCATGAGAACCAGAATGTGCCTGCTCACATTGCTGGAGCCTGGCACAGTACCAGTGTGCTCTCTGCCAGGCCGCCCAACGGACACACTCCGTCTGGCCCCCTTTTCGCCCTGAACGAACGCTACGCTGGCCGGCTCCAGTCCCATGCACCCCATGTTGTGGCTGAAGATGCTTGCTTGCCATGAGTGGATATCGAACTTCTCGCCTAAGTTTAGCTCACCTGTTCCATGTGGACAATAGGAGGCAGAAGACTCAAAAGTCTCCATCCGCCATGGACGAGCCACCCTGGCATACTGGGAAGGGTCGCACTGTCAGAATCGCCCCTCCAGCCCTTCATCCTTGTGGAAAGTTCCCGACGGTAGGGCTCACCGGGGGTGCAACTCTGTGCCTATCCGTGCGATTCTATTCCTTCGAGCTTGCTCTTTGCTTTCCCATCGTCACTCTCTTGGCTATTGTAGCTGCCGTCACTCGCTATTGCTGTCGCCGTCGTTGTTGCTCGTGGAGGATAGACTTGGGCTGTATCTTTCGCAAAGAAGCCTGCCGTTCCTTTCTCTGCTGCCGTCCCTCCTATCAGGCGCTCACTTTATGTGAGCTTGTGTGGTGGTGACGATGTTTTCCTTTTCGAGGCTTTCGGCCGTCACTCTTTTATGCTCTACTGCCTTTGTTCACGGCCTGAAATACGATTCTACCCAGGAAGAATTTAATCTTAATGCGAACACGACTGCAACAGATCCCCTCGACTACTGGATCACAGAACGAACAAATCACACATATCACAAATCCCCAAGTAATTGGCGCTTTGCATTCTATACCGTGTTTATGGACCGCTATGTCAATGGCGATCCAACAAACGACAATCTCAATGGAACGGTCTTCGAGACGGACATGATGTCCACCCAGATTCGGAATGGTGGTGACCTTCAGGGACTGGTAGACTCGCTCGACTACATAGCGGGCATGGGCGTGAAGGTGCGCAAACAATCTTGGACTCTATTCGTGCTTGCAACGAGCTCTTGACTGACCGCGAACAGGGCATCTACATTGCTGGTTCTCCGTTCATCAACCAGCCATGGGGCGCCGACGCATATTCTGTAAGTTGAGTGACACACTTGGCACCTTGAATTAATCTTGCTGACGGATGAATAGCCGCTCGACTTGACACTACTGGACAAGCACTTCGGCAACATCACCATGTGGCAGGACACTATTGATGAGATCCATAGCCGTGGCATGTATGTGCTGCTGGATAACACAATGGCAACGTGAGTGAGATGCCGCTCCATGCCCCCTTATCACTGCTAATCATCATGCGTTCTAGTCTGGGTGATCTGATTGGGTTCGAAGGTCACCTCAACGAGAGTTCCCCCTTCACCGTCGACGAACACAAAGTCCAATGGAAGACAGACCGACGATACCACGACTTCGACATCGGCAACACATATAATGAAACTTGCGATTATCCGGTTTTCTGGTACGAAGATGGTAGCCAGGTCAACCAGACGGTCAAGGACAGCCTTACTGGTTGCTACAACAGTGATTTCGACCAGTATGGAGACGTGGAGGCTTTCGGTGTCTTTCCCGACTGGCAGCGTCAGCTATCCAAATTCGCTTCCGTGCAAGATCGTCTGCGCGAGTGGTACGACCCCGTCCTGGCGCGTCTCGAGCATTTCTCATGCATGACTATCGCAGCGCTCGATATCGATGGATTCCGTGTCGACAAGGCCATGCAAGTGACAGTCGACGCCCAGGCCTCTTTCGCCTCCAAGATGCGCGAATGTGCACGAGACTATGGCAAGGAAAACTTCATGCTGGTCGGCGAAATTACTGCTGGTAACACTCTGGGATCAATCTGGCTGGGTCGCGGTCGCTCTGCTGAGTTGTGGATGACGGATGTTGCGGAAGCCGAGACTTTGGCTGATGTTTGGAACGAGACTTCGAGCTCCGATTACTTCCTGCGTGATGCTGGTAACAGCGCACTCGACGCCGGTGCATTCCACTACTCCGTTTATCGTACGCTGACGCGCTTTTTGGGCATGAGCGGAAATCTCGAGGCCGGCTACGACTTGCCTGTCAACTGGGTCGAGATGTGGAACGAGATGGTGCTCTCAAACGATTTCTACAACGCGAACACGGGCGAATTTGATCCCCGCCATTTGTATGGTGTTGCCAACCAGGACGTCTTCCGATGGCCAGGAGTGGTGCAGGGCACGCAGCGCCAGATGCTGGGATACATGGTCACGACCTTCCTCTTGCCAGGCATCCCGCTCATGTACTATGGTGAAGAGCAAGATCTGTACATTGTCGACAGTACCGCTGCCAATTACGTGTTCGGACGACAGGCTTTCTCGCCATCCCAGGCTTGGATGCGGCACGGCTGCTACTCGCTCGGAAGCACAATTTACCAGAATTGGCCTGCGGACAAGGCGGAAACGGGCTGCACGGATGCATCGCAAGCGCTGGATCACCGTGATCCTTCCGCTCCGTTGAGGAATACCATGAAGCACATGTTTCAAATGCGCGAGACATTCCCCGTCCTCGAGGGAGGATGGCTTTTGGACCAGCTCTCGAACAAGACCAGCTACGAATTGCTCGATGGCAGCTCTACCTCGACCGAGTTTGGTATCTGGAGTGTTGTGCGCACGTACAACACTGCAACCCAGACCGATATCACTAGCAACGACACAACGCCTGTCTGGCTGGTCTACCACAACAAGAACACCACAGAGTCGTACACTTTCGACTGCAGTACCTCGGGCGAGGACTTCCTTTCGCCGTTTGACTCGGGAACGACTGTCAGGAATCTAATGAACACCAGCGAGGCTACGTACACACTCGAGGATTCCTCTGTCTCAAACACCAACTGGACTGGTACCACGGCCAAGGCTGGTTGTTTTTCGAGCATCACAATGGCTCCCTACGAGTTTAAAGTCTTTGTTCCCGAAGCCGACTATGTGGCTCCAGGACCAATGATTACCAAGTTTTCACCGGGCCACGACTACCAGATTGACTCTTCGGTTTCCACGACTGGTGAGGTGGAGCTCGTGCTAGGCTTCTCGACTGAAATGGACTGTGACCTCGTCACTGCAGCCATCGAGGTCGAGTCTTTTATTGATGGCACTGGCGCTCAGAGCCTAACGACATTGGGCACAGCGACCTGCGGATCCGTTGACGCGGACGTAGGGGATTTCGTGGGCTACATCCCCACTGTCTGGACCTGGACTGCAACACTGTCGGGTATGGTCGATGGTATTCACAGGCTGACTGTCACCAATGCTTCCACTACGGCTGGTAAAACCACAAACGCGGTTGATCACTTCCTCCTTCGACAAGGTCTTCCTGACAATCCCGTTGTCTTCCCCATGCAGGCCAACTACTCGTCCGCCCTGGTGACTGTTAATGACAACGAGATCTTTTCTGTCACGCATCGCGCACCTGGTGCCACCATGTGGCGGTACAGCACGAACTGGGGATCCTCATGGAGCAACTGGAAAACCTACGAAGGCTCAAGCAGCGACGGCACCCTCACCACCTTGTCTTGGTCCGGAACTGATGAACAAGCCTGGGACGGCTACCATCTCTCGGTCCAGTACTACAGCCAACCTCTCGGATCCTCAGCTTTCATACAACACGGAGACTATGGCGTCGAGTATCGACGACAGCTTCCCCACGTCTTCTTGTACGGAGATTTCAACGACTGGGGCTTTGATTCGGGTGTGAAATCCAAGATGAGCTTGAGCGGCAACAGTACTTGGAGCAAGCATTTCATGTACGAGTGGCCTGCACAAGTTCAAGTCAACATCTGGGGCATAAACCCAGACGGCAAGTCCGATGCGACCTTCATCTACGGTGACGTTGATGGCGATGGTGTTCTTGACAGACTGGCACCCAGCAGTTTGGCGGAGAACGTGCTGAATATGACTAAAGCCCCGGCATGGCCTTTCTTGTCCTACAAGATCGTTCTTGATGATGAGAAGTGGACGATCAAGGCGGTGCCACAAGGAAGCGCGCCTTTGCAGGTCTTCCTGTTTATTCTCCTGGCAATCGTCCCGATCATTACGGCTGCACTGGCCGGATGGATCTATATGCGCGGTTTCTACCAGGTCAAGGTCAATAAGAAGGGTTTCAAGAGAAAGCCTAAGATGTTTATTTCTTTGAACGGTCTTTTGCACCCCAACGGACATGGTGATGAGAAGAAGGAGAAGATGAGCATCGCCATGCGAGCCATCTCTCCAGCGTCAGGATCGAGCCCTCTGCCCGTCGTGAAGGGACCAGGCGAGAAGAGGACAGTGCTGATTGCCACTATGGAGTACAACATTGACGACTGGAACATCAGCATCAAGATCGGTGGTCTCGGTGTCATGGCCAAGCTGATGAGCGCTTCGCTGGACCACGTCAACCTGATTTGGGTTGTTCCCTGTATTGGTGGCATTGACTACCCTATGGACGAGCCTGCCGAGTCCATGTTTGTCAACATCATGGGCGAGTCCTATGAAGTCCACGTCCAGTACCACAGGGTCAAGAACATTACCTACGTCCTCCTGGACGCCCCTATCTTCCGTCAACAGACAAAGGCCGAACCCTACATCGCTAGGATGGACGACATCGAGTCTGGTATCCTTTACGCCGCTTGGAACAGTTGTATCGCCGAGTCTATCCGTCGATTCAACGTGGACATCTACCATATCAACGATTACCACGGTGCGATCGCGCCTCTGTACCTGCTGCCACAAGTTATTCCCGTCTGTCTTTCGCTTCACAACGCCGAGTTCCAGGGTCTCTGGCCCATGCGTACTCCTGAAGAGAGTAAGGAGGTGTGTGAGGTTTTCGGTCTGCCTATGGAAGTCGTGAAGAAGTATGTGCAATACGGCACAGTCTTCAACTTGCTCCACGCTGGAGCGAGTTACCTGCGATACCACCAAAAGGGTTTCGGTGCCGTGGGTGTATCTAAGAAATACGGTGATCGTTCGCTTGCCAGATACCCCATTTTCTGGTCTTTGAAGAGCATTGGTCAACTTCCCAATCCCGATCCCTCTGATACCGCCGCATGGGAACCCGAGAAGGACGCCGCAGTGAGCAGCAAGGAGGGTATCACGGTCGACCAAGAATTTGAGGCCGCACGTGGTGCACTGCGTGTGAAGGCTCAAGAGTGGGCTGGCCTTGAGATCGACCCTACCGCCGAGTTGTTCGTGTTCGTCGGTCGTTGGTCCCTCCAGAAGGGCGTGGACTTGATCGCCGATATCTTCCCCAGCATCCTCGAGAAGTACCCCAAAACACAACTGATCGCCGTTGGTCCCGTTATCGACTTGTACGGAAAGTTCGCCGCTCTCAAGCTCGCCAAACTCATGATCAAGTACCCGAAGCGAGTATTCTCAAAGCCCGAATTCACCCAGCTCCCACCCTATATCTTCAGCGGAGCCGAGTTCGCGCTGATTCCTTCCCGTGACGAGCCTTTCGGTCTCGTCGCCGTCGAGTTCGGCAGGAAGGGTGCGCTCGGTGTTGGTGCCCGTGTCGGTGGACTGGGTCAGATGCCTGGTTTCTGGTTCACGGTCGAGTCCATGACGCCCGCCCATTTGCTGGACCAGTTCCAGCACGCCATGTCACAGGCCCTCAAGTGTGGCCAGAAGAAGCGTGCCCTCATGCGCGCGTGGTCTGCGAAACAGCGTTTCCCCGTCAAGCAGTGGATTCACCAGATCGACTGCCTGTACGACGAGTCGATCCGCATCTCCTACAAGGAGGCGAGCAAGAAGAAGTCGTCCTCAAAGCTCGGCGCGAGCAGATCGATGGTTTCTCTGAACGCTTATTCGAACGATATCGTGCCGGACACTCCTGGTGGTTCAAGACCATCGACGCCTGGGTTGAAGGTCGAGATTTCATCGCCCACCATGGTGCGTAGCTCTCTCCTGCACCACCAATCACCAGATCTTTCTCCTGGTCTTTCCTCTGGCGGTCTCGTGTCTCCCGGCCTTCCTTCGACAGGCTTGAACGCTGGCAATACCGGAGGCCCCCGCGGCTCTTACATGTCCGTCATGTCCACCGCAAGCAAAGACAACCTGGCCTCGCCAGGCCTGATGACGCCTAAATTCCCCTGGACGAGCCTCGATGCCGGCTCCCGCACCTCGACCGCCAGCATGATGTCCTACGACAGTTTCGCCATGCGCGCCCAAGATGAGGGCCCGACCAGTCCAGGCTTCGCGCCCGATAACTACCGCGACTCGGTCGCCGGCCTTGCGCTGCCCAAGCCCAGTTTCTACCAGTCAGGCAACAACCGTAACAGCTCGCAGCTGTCGCTGTCCGACGTCGTCGGCGAGCGCCACGACATGAAGCTCCAGAAGGTCGACCTGTCCTTCACGGATGCCAACGGTGAATTCTACGCCGAGTTCGAAGATATGCTCGCCAGCATCACGGCCAAGAACTCGCACACGGAGCTGTGCATTGAAGAGTTCCTCAAGAAGAGTGAAAAGGAGTGGTTTAAGCGGTACCGTAACGCTAAGCTGGGTATCGACTCGCGTGACGCCAGCCGCACGCGCAGCAAGAGCCCCTTTGGCAGGCGGCCGGATAGTCAGGACGGAAAGAGAGACGCGTCGGTGGTGAGCCGGGGTCGTCAGAGACATCGCAGTATTACTCCCCACAGTACGATGACCTACATGAGCACGGAACCTGGCTCACCAGATGGACCAGATGTTGATGATGAGTTCTTGTTGGGGCGAGATTTCAAGGCGCCGACGGGGTTGAGAAAGTGAGTATCTCCCGCTGAACATCCACAAAATCGCTTTAGATTCCAGATGGCTAACAAAGACGCTTCTACCAGGATCCTCTCCATCCGTGTTGGTGACTGGCCCATCTACGCTTTTATGATGGCCTTTGGCCAGATCCTCTCCGTGAACTCCTACCAGATCACCCTTCTTACGGGTGAAGCCTCGCAAACGACCAACAAGCTATACATCATCGGATCCGTCTACCTAGCCACCTCGATCATGTGGTGGCTTCTGATTCGTAACTTCAAGGCTGTTTGGAGTATTTCTGTACCTTGGTTATTCTTTGGTCTCGCTTTCATGATTCTTGGTATCACTGGCTTCATGCCCGACAGCGTGCAAGAGACGATGCAGTTGGCTGCAACGGTTCTGTATGCGGCCGCTGCAAGTAGTGGTGCGGTGATGTTTGCGTTGAACTTTGGTGACGAGGGTAAGTCATTTTGTGTTTCGTCAATCTCTCGCGGGCGTATGCTGACATCTCGCATTAGGTGGCTCTCCAACAAAACAATGGGTCATCCGCGCCATCATGGTCGCCGGCCTTGCTCAAGTCTACACGCTCATGCTCTGGTACTGGGGCTCGCTTGTCGCCGTCTCGGAAGCCACCATCACCGGTACGATCGGCACGACCAGCATCCCCATCGCGCTCGTCGTGTGCGTGCCCATCGCCGTCATCATGTGGGTCATCGGCGTCGTGCTCTTCCTTGGCCTGCCCGAATACTACCGCCAGTCGCCCGAGTCGATTCCCGGCCTCTACATCTCGCTCATGCACCGCAAGCTCGTGCCCTGGTTCTTCATCAGCGTCATCATCCAGAACTACTGGCTGTCCGCGCCCTACGGCCGCAACTGGCAGTTCCTCTTCGGCTCGCAGTACCTGCCCGACTGGGCGACTGCCGTCCTCGCCCTGGGCTTCTTCGTCGGCCTGTGGACCATCGTGCTGTACATCTTCAGTCTCTTCTCCGACGAGCACACCTGGTTGCTCCCGATTTTCGCCATCGGCCTCGGCGCCCCGCGCTGGGCGCAAATGCTCTGGTCATGCTCGGGTATGGGCTGGTACGTGCCGTGGGGCGGCTCCGGCCTCGGCTCGGCCATTCTCTCGCGCTGCCTGTGGCTCTGGCTCGGCCTGCTGGACTCGATCCAGGGTGTCGGCTTCGGTATGATGCTGCTCGCTACGCTGACGCGGCAGCACGTGCTCGCGACGCTGTTCGGCTCGCAGGCCATCGGTTCCGTCGTGACGATGCTCGCGCGGGCGACGAGCCCGAACAGCTTGGATGCCACCACGACGTTCCCGGACTTCAGCCAGGGCCCGATGCCTGGCGCCGGCGAGAAGTGGTTCTGGATATGTCTCGCGTTCCAGCTCGTCATTCCGTTCGGCTACTTCAAGTTCTTCCGGAAGGAGCAGGTCTCGAAGCCGTAGGCGCAGCTTGTGGTACGACTGTGTGGTACGTGTGCGTGTGTTGGGTTGCAAATTTGGGTTGATTCATCTATACCTAGAGGCATCAGCGTCGGATATGTTGGCGTTTTGATACACATCTTTGGCTGTTTCTTACTCTCAGCTTCCGGATAGAGAAAGGGGAACAAGTATTAAAGATATCCTGTTGGAATCGTAAGCAGGCTGTGGACTGCCGGAGGCTATTGGCATATTATTAGGGTATTTACTTTGGGCATGAGATACCGAGTACTTTTAAAAATTATTCATATTCCTTTTCAAAACAATACAATGAGTACATCATTCAAGACAGCCCCTTGATGCCGTTCTGACAATATCCGCTTTCGTGTGCTTCGTCAGTCTCAGTCAAGTTTCCCCTTCGCCAATGATCTGCGCCTTTTCCTCTCGAATTCCACGGCCTCTCTCAACAGCTTTAGCCTCTCAATCTGCTTCGGGGAATACCTCAAAATTTTCCTGGCCTTGCTATCGTCCAGCGTATGATCCACGGTCGCCCAGCTGATTCCATTCGTGCTCAGCGGCTGACTCGGCTCCATGAATCCCAGTGTGAAGATCAGCAGCGTCCATTTGACGATGCGCACCAGCAGCCACATCGCCCAAGCTGGAAACACATGAATTCTTCCCAACACCGCCTGTCCCTTTGAATTTTCTTCCACGTAACTATCCCGCATCCAGGCGGTCGCGGTCCACACATCATCCCAAAAATTCACATCCGTCCCATCCGTCACGTTGAATGCCTCGCCATCCACCTTGCTGCCGTTTGGTATCCGGCTCGGGTCCACCAGCGCCTTGGCCGCCAGAATGTGAGCCGCTGCACAATTTCCCGCTTCAACTACGCTGTTGACATTGCGCCCGTCTCCGATCTGCCATAGCCAGTTCCGCGGGTTCGCGAAGCTGTCAAAAAACAGACTCAGGCCCTGGCGGTCGCGAACGCCCCAGACATGCGCGGGCACGATGGCGGCCGTCTTGAGCTCCGCAGGCTCGTTGGCTGCGAGGACCAGCTTGTGCGCAATTGTCTTGGTGCGATCGTACTCACCTAGACCGTACCAGGCCGCTAGATAGCGCGAAGTAGGCCAGAGATCGTTAGTCTCGGTGGCATGGCGCAGTGGTGGGTGCGCGTAGATGTCGATTGATGAAGTGTAGACGAGTGCTTTCACGAACGGCTTGTCGCGCGCTAGGCTCAAGAGCGTGCGCGTGCCGGTGACATTGGTTGGGTAAAAGGTGTTGCGCCGGGAGTAGGATGCCGAGGGAGAGGCCGTGTGGAAGATTACCGTGGGCCGATATCTGTCGAGGAGGCCGGATAGGACAGCTGGTGGGTCAGACACAGAGCATTCCTCATAGATGGCGTTCGGGTGGGTGTTCGGAGTCTTGTGGACGTTGATGTCTAGCACGCAGACGCGCGTGCATAGTGGGTCCGCCAGGAGGAGACCGACGAGGTGGTAGCCCAAGAAACCGCAGCCTCCAGTTACGAGGACGGTGCCAAGAAGAGGGCCAGGAGGTCCTTGGTGGACAGCCATGCTAGCCGTGGTCCTGGTCCTGATCCCGTGTGGATTTGAAGATTTGCTTGAGACTCTTCTCAATGAAGATGCAAATGCAATGGCAATGCTGTCTGTCAAGTTGCAGGATCGAGTGTGCAATGAATGTCCCACTGTGACATTGGAGATCTGCGTGATGAGTGCAATGGTTCAAGTTTCAAGACGTCACCACATTGTAGCGCCGGACACTGGGTGAGGTTAGACATACAGCAATCCATGCAAGCATAACATTCTGGGAGTATATATCAGACGACTGCCATACCTCTTCGAAGACGGACTTCAGCGCACCTGCCTTCGTGAGGCCCAAGGCCAACTGAGCACGAGTATTCAAGTGTAGGTGCTGCAGTTCGAGGACACCAAGATCCAGGAACAACCCTGGACAGGAAGACCACGCCTTTGGGAAGAGCAGCTGAAGAGCAAAGACGACTATGCCAATTTGCGAATGATGAACTCGCGACCTGCAAAGCGAAGTGATCGCAGACGATTCTGGCGTTGTCTTATTCATCGTTCTTATAAGTATTGAGTAAGTACCTCGACAAATTTCAAAATGAGATACATATACTTGTGATTGTACCGTACTGAACCTTGTTACTAGCGCATTCGTACCTGTTAAGGCAGGCGACTATCCATAGGCACTTCTGCAAGAGATGCTCACAAAGATCTACGTTAAGCCACCCGCCACCGATAGAGGCTCTCGCGCTTCTGATTGAGGCCACTACAAGTCACAGCTAAGCCTGATTAGGCATTCTTTGGCTTGATCTTGCCCTCATTTGAGACAAACAGAGGCCCATTGGGCAGTTTGTGTGTCTTACCCCATGCCGCAGGAGCGGCAGTCCCAGGTTTCTGGGACGGGCTTTCGATGCTAGGGGGAACATCGCGAGTGAATGCTCCACGGAGAACAGTGTTAGCAGCGATTTTGCCTGCTTCTCTGTGCCATGTTTAGTCGGCCGCGAGACTGGCATAGATAGACTTTGGAGTGAACCTGCCTGCGGTCGTCTTGCTTCGGAGCGCGCGGGCCACTCCGCGCCGGAAGCAGTTGCCAACGAGGCAGGTGTAAAATGCAATACCCCTTTACTCGAGGAATTCTCCTTCGGCAGCAGTGCTGTTGGGGAAGAGAGGCCCGCCACGTCCAGCGCAGGCAACAAGAAGGCAAGAGTTCCAAACCCTCGATACGCGCTCATCAATTCCACCCTAAGCACCGGGCTTCCGTGATCATCCCGTCGGTCGACACAATCGAGCAAGTCCTGCCCATCAACGTGGTGACCAAGGTCAGCGTCCGCTCCGAAGGCACACGATCCGCACCGCCCACACGCTGGCTCGCGCGGTGCTCGAGCGCCGCCACGTCGGATCCGTCACCTCTCCCTTTACGAGAGTCTCAACAGCCAGACTACGCTAATCGTCCAGACCGAGTCCGCGGTCCAACATCCGCACTCTGGATGCGATGCTCTCGGTCGTGGACGGTCAGGTCGACTCGGTGTGGACTCGGCATACTGGACTTGAGCTTGAGTCTATTGCTGCAGGGCACGTGGGCTGAGGGGCCGGAGGTGCTGGACTTTGGTGCGTTTGTATGAGGAGGCGCTGCACGAGCACCGGATGCCGAATTCGGAGGCGTGAAGCGGGCGGCAGTGACATGGTGTTCTCTATAGTGGCTGGTCCATTTTGTAAATTCTTTTTGGCGTTTGTGAGGCAAGACCGTTTGATGGCTTGCGCAGGCAAACGGGAATCTGCATTCCACGGATATGCAGGCAAGTTGGTAAACGTCTGATATTCGCAAAAATAATTGAGTATGTACATACCGTACCGCAGCGTACCTATGTGCCAGTCTCCCAGGGAGGTATTTGTCAGGAGTTGCGGATTACAATGAGTGTCTGCTCAATGTTCAGACCAAGCTCGGGGGTAGTGTCCCCCCAACAATCTTGGGTTGAATTTGAATGACAGTACCGACGCCCCTGAGAGCTGGAGATATCAATGATCGGAGCACGTAGAATTCGCATCCTATACACCTCCGTTATACAGTTCAAGCTGAAGTAGTCTTGATAGGCCAAGTACGCCGTAGCCAGGCGGCGTTCGAATGATGCCATCACAACCTTTGTAGCTACGCAGACGCTCACCCTTGGGCTGTGGATGAGACAGTCTGTAGATAGGGGCTGAGAGGGCAGACCGAGGCAGTAAAGCTGGAGCAAGATCATGATACCCTGTCATGAATCAGCGCTGACCATCTTTCACGAAAAGCGGCGACGCATCTTTTCCCAAAAGCCCGACTGGGCTGGCTGACTGTCTTCAACACGAGAGTCCAAGCCCACAGGCTTCTTCGTTTTGCGCGACTGGTCTGGCTGGCTGTGTTCAACCGGCGAGTCCACGCCTGCATGATGCTTTGTTATATACGACTTCCCAGAGGCAGTCGCATCATGATTTGGAGGCGGTGAGAGCCACAGAGGGTCACCTTCAAATGGATTGTATCCTCTGCCAGAAGGGTCGAGGCGGTAGGTACTTTATGGTCCCAGTTAGCACATGCGAATCCGCAGATGAAGAGGGGCGTCGGTGCGAGCAGCGTTGAGGCACCGTGCTAGGTGACTGCGGTTGCTGCAACAAAGTGAAAGAAAGGAAAAGAAAAATATACGAGAAGAGATGAGGTGGGAGTTGTCGTTTACACTTGAAGGTGAGGATGTCGCTTCGCCAGGTATCGACGGGCGGGTCCAGCCCCCAATTGCCAAGAGTCGAATTGCCACAGAATTGATCTGCGTGCAGTTTGAGGCCGTATCCGTACTTGACGAACGAACTCTGTGCGCTCCAAGAGTCCCTTGTTTTCGAACAAGCTGGTCAAGTAAGCTTGTTGCATCTCGGGCCACGTATGGTCGCCCCGGATTCCTAATACCCGGGAGGCCGGTCTTTCGGAGAGCCACGACTCCCACCACGCCCAAACCGGATTTTCCGTGCTTGACATACCTTGAATTCAACGTCAGCGCAGTTCCTCGATCCAAATGTCTCGAGAGACGTCCTTGAAGTTGTCTTGTCAGGAACGTAAAATCTGGATTCATCGCTATACAAGTTAGAAGAGGGGTACGGACGATACTTTCCCAGAGGAGAGGCTCCGTGTACTATCAGCGCCCTGCGAGATGCGAGGCAGCATGCGTGATACGCTTCAAAAGGTGCAGAGAAAACGACTTGGGCGTCGGTGTATTTGCTCCCGGGGACTCAGGTGCACGTGCACTATCTTGCCTGTAGGACCGGTTTGCATTATGGCCCTGATAGTGTCGGACCGTGTGGTGTGCTCGGGTAGGACATGGAACTTTTGGGGGTTTGGGCCTCCTTGGACAGCATAGGCGCGAAGTGGTGCTACTGCTAAGGACCATCGCTGGGCACCGGCTGCGGCACGCCACCGAGGCAGACGTTGCTTGTGGCAAATCCAGAGGACGCAGAGACCAGGTTGAGCGCACAGATCGAGACATGACAGCCGCCATGTCGTGTCTCGATGCTTGAAGGCTGTGGAGCGCGATTGAAGGACACTGCAACTGGATGAGTAGATGTGAGACCTTCGACGTGGATCAACAGTAAAGATTGGGTTGAGGTTCTTGGTCAGGGTTAGGGTCTCGGAAAGAGCCGCTCGTGCATGCAAGGTGGCAGGGTGGCTGGGTACCTGGGCACCTCTCTACTACAGTACGAAAGTTACCTGGAAGCGGCGTGCGACCGCCACCTGCCGAGGTCAGTTGCAGGCCAAGCCGTCTTCGGCGACGCCAAAAAAGCGGTGGACGCTTCCAAGTGCCTTTGATTGACATCGTCAAGGCACTTGCAACTTCTTGCTGCGAGGACGGGACGTGCAGAAATGACCAAAGGGAGGATCATTGGCACCGATATACCACTGTAGAACTTGGTCGGCCGTCTTCGCACATGAGCATCTGTCCTGCTGCAATTGTTCATTTGGTGACTTGCAAGTTGCAACCTCGCCCTGCCGCAGAGAACCTGTCCAAGAGCCTCCGAAGCCCTGACGTGGCACGCCGCAGACCACCCAAGTCTGTTGCATGCAGATAATCATTGACGAACATCCCATCGCCAAGTCGAGATACAGCACCAGTCCACGAGACCCGAGCGAGTCAAGACAAGAAGCCTCGACATTCCCTGCGGCCTCAACGGCGGCGTATTGCAGCCCTCGTGCCTCCGAACCATCGTCAACACCAATTGCGCTCCCACGTCATATTCGTGCAGCACCAACGACGACGTGCGACGCTCTCAACACTTCACTTCAAGCAGGCCGATCGGAGGGAGGATACTTTGGAAAGAGGCGCACGAGGCGCTACAGGCAGGCACTACGCTCACCCAAGCCTCTCGGAATAAGCAATAATGGCGCAGAGCAGGGACCGAGACAGCATCTCGCCGTCCACCGGCCAATCAAAACGCAACTCCAGTGCGCACGACAGCGACTCATTGGACAGCGACAACACCCAACATGCCCAACCTCACCACTCTCAGCAGCAGCAGCAGCAGCAGCAGCACCGCAAACACCAATCCAAACACCATG
This sequence comes from Plenodomus libanotidis, assembly GCA_022609195.1. Lineage (NCBI taxonomy): Eukaryota > Fungi > Ascomycota > Dothideomycetes > Pleosporales > Leptosphaeriaceae > Plenodomus > Plenodomus libanotidis. The sequence goes on from JAGKQA010000230.1 coordinate 22,383, forward strand.
TCGCCGCGGGCCGCCTACACGCAAGAGTCCCCTCATCGAAAACACTCAACAAACACGCCCCGAATCCCTCCTCCAAGCTCGTTCGTCGTCTTACCTCACCCTCTCCGGAGCGAGGTAGCACCCAATCCGCCACCGCCTTCTCCACAACCCACAAGCGCAATCACTCCTCCGAGGTGAAACTGTCGCGCGATCCCTCCGCCACGAATCTGAAGAAGAACTCGTCTCAGACCAGTCTGAAGCGCAACAAGTCCCACGTCGACGTCGGCAAACGCTCAAAGTCCACCGCGAATCTTAAGCGCGTCTCCTCCGAGAAGGCCGTCAACAAGCTCAAATCCTCAAAGTCCGCTGTCCACTTCGACCTCGGCAACGACGGGCAGAACGACGACGAGGACGGCGACGATTGGATCGACGCTAGCTCCTCCGCCTCACCGTACTTGTCGCGGCGCGGGTCGGCCAACACCAGCGGCCAGTCGTCCGGAAACGCACAGGGCAGTCCAACACTATTTGCCGGGAAGGGCGCAGGGAAGGCTTTGGCAGTGGAGGACGATACGGACGGGGACGAAGACGAGGAGGCTACACCGCTTGCGCAACCCAACCAACTGCTGTTCGACGACCAGAAGGTCCACAGCAGAAACTTGACCTCGAAACTACTTCTGCGCACGCCATCGCATAGTGCTACGACGAGCATGTCGAGTACAGTGGCAATGGCCAAGGCCGCGTCGCCCGATAGCAGGCACTCCGCCAGCACTCTGTCCGTCACGCCAGCACCGGGAGACGTACAGGGCATGGCAGGGAGCAACGGCACAGTACAGGTCACCTCACGATTCATCACATCTCAAAACTCGCCCGGCTCATTCTACACCCCCGGCGACGCTGATGTGCGGGCCGACAAGCGCCCAGTCTCCATGAGCGGCCTCCCCGGGCCCGCAGACACCGGCCTCTCCACCGCAACCACCAAAGTCACCAGCGACGACGAAGACGCCGACCTCACCGACGAAGAAGACACCGGCATTGCCTCCGCAATAGCCAGCACCGCGCGCTCGCGCAAGCCCGGCACCCCGACCGCCGTGTCCGTCGAAAAGTCCCGCACCCAGCAGAAAATCAACCTGCAACGCGCCAGCTCGTCCATGGAGCCTGTGCGTCACCGCCACTCGGGCATTGGCGGCTTCGCAGCAGAGGTGGCCGAGGTCGCGGGCCCACTACTCGGTGGCGCGGGCTACGAGGCGCAAGACCCGCGCGTCAACAAGCTTCTCGAGCGCACAGGCGTCGAGTACAATATTGTGCGGCGGTACCAGAATCCCGTGGCGCGTAGTCTGGCGCGGCTCGCGCAGCTGCCGGGGAGCGACAAGGCGCGGCGCATACCGCGCGGCACGCCGAGTAGTCGCCACAGCGTGCACTCGGTCGGCGGTGGCGAGCAGCGTCTGAGTCAGAGCTTCCGCGACACGAATGGAAATGACACTGCGAGTCGGCCGGAGACGCCGAAACGAGCATTCTCGACTGTTAGGCATAGTGGGACTGGGTCGAGTTTCGATACGGATGATGGCGGTGCCGCCGGGCGGATGCAAGAGGGCCTTGGTGGCGGCGCGCATCAACGTCTTAGCGGCGCGAGTTTGGTGAATGGTGAGGAGGATGAGGGGATACAGGCGATCTTGAGGGGCATGTGGGATAAGAATCTGGTGGATTTGGCTGCCAGTCACTAGTAAGATGCAACTTGCTATGGTCCTCTTCGGTTGGAATCGGCTGCAAAGACGAGTAATGGCCGTCATGAGGTGGGAGGATGAGACTGTCTTTCAAGACTTGATTGTTAACATGGACATGGGGAAATTATAGGGATGGAACATAGGAATGGCGCTTCGGTTTGCTTTTCCATCAGCATAGCGGGAAATAGGGAAAAAACCCAATCATGCTCACGGCCCGCTCGCTGTTTGTAGACAGGCTACAAGGAAAAATGATTCAGGCCTGGAGGCTTCAAAATATCAACATTCACAACTTTTCTGCGCATTCTATGTTGCAATTTCTGTCTGTCTTCTGCGGCTCGGCTCTCTACAAAAGAGAGAAGGAGAGAGAGCGCTCATCAGCACACAATCCTCCGGCAGCGTCACCAAAACGTGCAAAATAACCACGCCAGAGCGCACATCCTCTGAACGAAGAAACACTCCGCGACGCAGGCCAGGAAGCAATGCATCTGCAGTGTGCCAATGGAGGTGCGCCTGGAAAATGTAACAATGACCGGAAAACATGCCCTCCAGCGAGAACCGACGAGATCAGATAGCCCCGGTCCAGACTCGAACGGAGTTAAGCGCATAGCCATGGTCAGAGAGCACGCATCCCCGCTACACCATTCAAGCCGGTGGTGCGGGAGTGAGGATGGGAAGTTGGCTTATAGCGTTGTGAACTTGGCGGGTGGCTGTTCGGAGGGAAGGAGGTGAGGTAGGGGTGCCTTCCGCTTGGTGGTTGCTGAGCTGGGGGGAGTTGGGGGAGGGGAGGGGGGGGTAAAACAAGCCCACCAACAGCGCCGGGCAGAGGGATTGTGGAACGGCAATTGGACTCTGGAATGGAAAGTAGACTCTGGCAGAGTTTCTCTGACTATTTTCGACTATCGGGACCTTTCAACGTCGCTTGTGCACGCCAAGTACGATGAAGCGGTGAGTCCACCTACATCTAACCAGCTCGCCCCCACTCGGGCAAATGGACAACAACCTTGAGCAAAGCCACAATATGCGTGCTTTGCGCAAAGCATGCCAACCACGGTGACTTCGGAGATTGACTTCAGAGATGTGAACTAGCTGCGACTTCCGACTTGCAGCACTTCTGAGAGACGTGGCTGGCGCTGTTGTCATGCCCAGGTGCAAGGCAACTAACATTAGCTTGTCCGGGCAGCGTCAGGGTTTCCTTCGGGAAACAAGTATAAAAAGATGCTATTGGGTGTCAAAATCAGCCTCGCAGCCTCATCGGAGGCCTCGGCGTGCGGTATGCACCTTAGGCAAGCCACAAAATGATCATTTGGCTGAGAGCTGAGGTTTCTAACCTGTGTCCCGCCGTGCCCTGCACAACCGTTTTCTTCCATATTCGACCAGGCCGCCCGCCTTGTCAGGGAGAAAATTACAAGTTTCACGATGGAGCGATTTCAAATTTTTGAGGATTGTATCTCGATTACCAAATGGCGGGAGAAAACGTGCGGCAGCTTCTCAGCATTCAGTCCCTAGCCCACAGCAATTTTGACCAACGATACCCAAAGCTCAAACATCTTGATAAGAAAGACATACTGGCTGTCGTTGAAAGCTGCGATCCTAATCGTGGATCCCGGACCCATGTTCTGGAATGTCTGATTGTTGCCATTCTGTACCCAGATATTGCATTACAATGCAACAAGGTCCGACTGATCCTTGAAGCTGTCGCCGAACTGACGGACTCAGAGCCGGACGCGTTGTCTACTTTCCACGGCATCGCTTCCAACAGCCTGCTTGATGACCCTCTTGCCGCAATTGCAGACTATGGAGGAGCTGCTCGCGAATGGGATTGGTTCGGTCACGATTGGGATTCCAAAACCAAGAACTGGGAACGCTGGTTAAACACGGAGCACACAGGCTCAGCACCGCCTGCAGCGAGAGAAGTGGTTCGCGAAGCTTACGAGGTCACGAGACAGCAATTCTCCGAGGTATGGGAGCTCAACGAGAACATCACTGATCAGGCCAAGCTAGCGACACAGGAGTCAGGCGTGGATCGTATAGACTGTCTGGCAGACGGGCCATGGCATGTGCGTATGGTCTTGCAGAATCGCCTCGCCCCAAAGCTGCGTGAGATCGAGGCCCGGCTCGATGGGGACGAGAAGCTTGGACAAGGTGAGTACAATGAGGGCTACCAACCCTGGAGCACAGTTTGAGCACCAGCTGACATGTTCTCTGAAGTTCCTGGACTCGCTCTAGCACCACTTGATCCCGCAGCGAAGGGCAACCCCTTCCAGGGCAACAGCAGACCATTGATCCGCAAGCCCGGCTACACGTGGGCGGAGGTCAAAGCCCGCCTCAAGACTGCCCAACGCGGGGCAATCATCTGGAACCAGAACCTACAAAGCCGGGCGAACGCGCTTGCGCTGGCCGTCCTGCTCATCATCAACCCCGTCGTCTGGATACTCTTCGCCGCCCTCCCGTTCACAGTCATCTCGACGCTGCGCTGCGATATGCCCGACTCCGTACCAGCGATCGACAGCGACTTTTTTGCAGGGCTGTCGTCCACGGTATCGGGATTTGCGGGACTCTTCGCCATCATCTCGAGTCTATGGCGGCCGGACCCGCACGATACGAAGAGGAGGAAGAAGTTTACCATCGACTCACAGTTCCCCAATACGTTCAAGGCGTTATTATGTGTATCGGTGCTCAGTGGCGTGGCGAGTGTGGCCGTCTATCCTTGGGAGTCGCCGTTGAGTATTCCGCTCGCGTTTGTGTCGAATGTGGCCCAGAACGTGGCTACGCTATTGATTGTGCAAGGTTCGACCCAAAGGATTACAGAGCTGGAGCGTTGAGAATGATTGGGACCAGTACAGTGAAGGACAAAAAATCACCTAGACAACATAGAGTTAACATGGTTAGAATACTCCCAGCTATGCTAGGCTGTCCCAGAATGTATGTCCTGCTTTTAACAACAGGTCACAGCAGTCCATAGATCATGATGAGTTCTGACACATCCGGGCACTCCCAAATTCCTCTCCAGCTCTTCAAACCTTGGAACTTCGGAAGTTTTACAGAACATAATCCACTACTCATGGAGATCATCAGTATTTCACTTAGTATCTACTGTGATCTTGGGCCAACATAAGTCAAGTGTGAGGAGTAACTTTAGAGGCTGTGAAATGAACGTAACTTGTACCTAGTTCTTTGGACCTTGGTATATTGTACCTCTAGGTTATCTATTTTGCTAATATTGTGAAGATGATGTGGTGGCAGGCTCAAGTGTACATAACTAATGAGAGAAACCAGCTCAGTCAGTTGGTAGACTCTGTAGCCCATTGGCAACTCATCATGTTGACCTACTTCTACATAAGCTGTGATAGTTGAGGTCTTTGTAGGCACCTAAAAGAAGGAAGCAATTACTATCTCCAGACATATAAAGCCTTAGTGGATCTATTGAACAATGACACTACCTGCTAAAACAGAAGTAATTTGCATACAAATGCTGCGGGATTTTCCTGCCTACAAAGACGATTCAGCAAAGCAAATACTATCCACCTTGCGCTGTATATATAAGGAGGTATGTCACAGATCAGCAGGCTTTTGCCACTTTCTAGGCACTTTTATGTTCCCCCCCCCCCAGAAAAAAAACTGAAGCTTTCTTCTTTTCTACTTCTTACTAGATTATCATGGCTGAGTATCCACCCATGTTTCAGTTTCGAGATAGCACTGGACACATGCAAGACGATAACGACGGTGCCGCACCTCACCCCCGGGAGATTGATGACTACATAGTAGACCCCCAAAAATGGACCAGGCTGAGCGCAATGCCCACAGCATTCTTTCCAAGGGGACTGCGGACCGTATCTGCCTAATGTGCGACGCCCCGGTCCCCGATTGTCTTGGAAAACCTTGCGTTGATGCATTCCATGCCGCGAAGTCTGACTATGGATAGGTCGTGACCGAAGTCAGGAGCGCCAGCGCCCTAAACAAGGGCGTTTTCGCCACGGAGGACATCGACGAGGCGACCTGGCTCGGCGAGTATCTCGGCGAGATTGTGCCGCGCAGGTACCGTTTGACGGATGAGGAGTCCTGTTACACGTTCGATATTGATGGCAGATACTCGGTATATGCCCGCCAGGTGAGTAACTGGACCGCATATATGAATGACCACTGTAACCAGAACGTGGAGCCAGTGATCTTTATCTATGCAGGACGATACGTCATGGCCTTTCGCACCTTGAGACTTATCAAGAAGGATGAGCAATTATGTACGTGGTATGGTAGACATTACTTTGAAGGAGCCGGGATACTATGTCTATGTGATAACGAGACAGGCGCTCATATACCAACAGAGGCAGCCACAAATGTAGCTGAATCTTCGAAACCGCCCACTTCAGCACCTAAACCGGCTCCGGATGGCGGAAGACTTGGTAGTGCAGATAGGGACACAATCAGTATCAGACGAAGCATAGTAGTTGCTTGAATGACATCAAGCATTGCTTGGCTGAGTTTTATCCACATTGAAAAGCAAGAGTTCTCATTGAGTCTGCCAGGTACTATGTTCCCTCTCGCCTTGCCCTGGACTCCTTCGCCGAAGAGCACCGTTCTCCAGAGTCCTGGTAGCAGTCCAGCAGTTCGAACGGCCCAATGTTCGAGCAGGGTTTTCAACTATTCGAACTCATTCGCCTTAGCCACTATTCAGTGTGAAGAGGGCGATAGCAGGCAATAAGTAAAAGCTCGACCCCGATGCAGGTTCGAACTGTGCGCATATCTTCTACTTCCACATATGACGGGGCAAAAGGAATAACTATCTTGTGCGTAACATCCTTGAGTTCTTGGGCTGTGTTGTGTTGCGAGGGTGTATCTAGGCTCATAGACATCCGTGATTCTCACTCCACCAGCAAAACAGAAAGAGTTAATCATATTGATTGCTCTCTTGCCCCAACGAGGACTTGAACCTCGGGCCTCGTCATGCCAGAGAATACTAGTGACGCGCTCTACCACTGAGCTATTAGGGCATTTCATTGATGGAGTTTTTGCCAAATTGGAACTACATATTGTGGGTCTTCCGGCGGTGAGACCGACGCTTGACCTCGGGTGTGTCTGAGTCGCTCTTAGAATCCCGGCCCACACCGAGGGAGGCTAGCCGCTGGCAGCCTTGGCGCGGCGGGTCGATGTCGGCTGACAAAGCACGCCCATCAGGCTTAGCCGAAGACGGCGAATTCCAACGTCAACTCTCAAATCGTCCAACGAATCACGAATCTCCACAACCGCATCATCTACATCGAACCGGCAATTTGGAAGGTATTTTTGCATCTTGCCCATTGTTCCTGCACCGACATTATTCAACATGAGTCTAGCGCAATTCGAGGCCGAGAAGCAAGAGTATGAGAGCCAGGTATGCGCCGAACCACTCGCCCCTTCGCAGCACCATGCGCTGACACTCTCCATCAACAGCTTGCCATTGTCGCCCAATCCCTCAGCGATGATCCCGAAAATGTCCAACTCCTCGGCCTCAAAGCCGAGCTCGACGAGATGCTCGGCATGATCAACGACTCCATAGCCGAACTCGCACCCGCCTCAAAACGCACAGCCCCCGCCGCCCCAGCCAAAGCCCCATCACCGCCCCCGCCAGCGCCAGAGAAGTGGTCACGCGAGAATCACCCCGCGTTTAAGAAACAGGCACAGGCGGAGAAGGAGCGCACCGAGGCCGCCGCGATTGCGGCGGCAGCAGCCGGAGCGCCCATCAACTATGCGGTTAACGACACGGTGCTGGCGAAATGGGTTTCGGGGGATAAGGGCTTCTACCCGGCGCGCATCATGTCCGTGACGGGAAGCTCGACCCAGCCGATATACACGGTCAAGTTCAAGAGCTACGATGAGGTCGAGACGCTGCGGTCGAGGGACATCAAGCCTGCGACGAACAAGCGGAAGGCGGACGGGCAATCTGCGGGTGGGGCTGTCGCAAGTCCGCTGACGCCAAGCACACCGTCATTCCCGGCGACGGGCTCAAACGATGGAATCGTATTGACTGGCGCGCCAAGCGTATACCCACAGGCGGCAGATGACAAGGCAGGCGAGGAGAAGCCGGCCAAGAAGTTCAAGAAGATCAAGGCGACCAAAGAGTTGGAGAAAGGCAAGAATGCATGGCAAAACTTCACTGCCAAGGGAAAGACTGGAAAAACCGCAAAAAAGGATAGCATGTTCAGGACACCGGACGGTGCTCATGGTCGAGGTATGTGCTGTGCTCCAAGGTGAACCAACACGAAGCTAATCGTTACTGCAGTTGGGTTTACGGGCTCAGGCCAGCCCATGCGCAAGGACCCTACACGGAGTCGTCACATCTACCAACCAAATGAGGACGTTGACTAAGTTGCTTTTCTTGCTGCAGGACCTCCGACAGTCCCGGAGCTTAACGAAAAGCGACGAGTACACATCGGCCATTTTTGGGCCTGGCTTCGACATCTCGGAGCATTATTCCATTTTTTCCGGCACATGCAGAGTGGCAAGAAGCGACTTCTTTGCCTGGGACACTGGCGTTGGCGTAGGGCTCGGTTGAACGTCCTTCATTCACGGTAAACGCACCTCTAACTTGTCAGACGGAGGCTAACTTGGCTTTTTAATTCCATTACAACGAGACTGCTTGGTCAGTCCAGCTACTGTACACCCAATACTTAGACAGACCCCGATGTAGCTGTGGTCATTCGCGCATGAATGCTCACGCGGCACGGACGCAATGCAAACATTCAAATGAAGCACGCGGCTACTTCACTCATCTTTTGAGTCTGTACTGAATACTCACAGGACCTTGCTTGAAGCTCATGCAGAGTGCGCTTGTGTCAATTGTTTCTCCGACCTTGAGCGCCGTCTGCATCTGAATTCGCCCATGGTCGTCTGTGGCCTGCCACTTGTGTTCCTTCAAAAGCAGCGAGCTTTGGTCAAGGCCGGCCGCGGCAAGTCTAATCATCTAGTCCCCGTGTAAGCGGGCCGAAGCGGGTGGCACTCACAGCAAACTCGAGAGGTACACCAGTGGCCTCGATCTTCGAACTCGTGAGCAGCCGAAAGCTGCTCTGCCGCTCTGCTAGCCCGCCGCCGTTCCGACGTTTGGTCAAGTCTTTGTGCTTGCTGCCCGTTCACAGCAGGAAACGGAAGGCCATTTCCATCAAGATGACGAGGATTGCTCAGCGAAAAGAGTGACATGAAGCAAGAAGGGGAGGAATCTGTTTGCACCAGATCATGCTAAGGATGCCAACTGCCATGAACATCAGACATCGGCGCCTCTCAGCCAAAATGTTTTGAGACAAGGCAACGACTGAATATCTGCCTCGCGAACTTTGTATTTGGGAGGCACTGCTCAGCTGGGACGCGCGAAGTTCAAACAATCCATGCCGAACGCTCAGTCAGGACGTTGATAGTACGGTGGAGTAACAAGAGACGTCCAGCTCAAGTTTGCTTGGCGTTACGCGTGTCCTCTCTACCCCATGCCAAAGGTTGCTTGCTCATTGTCGACCAATTTGAAGCACGGAGACTGCGTTACCATACCTCGCCACATGGGGCTCTCGAGAGCGGGGTGCACCCACCTGTAACAATTCAGGGGCAGAGAGACATCTGAGCGACGTGAACATATCACTTTTTCTCACAGTCCACTTGTGGAGATTCTCGTGTGGCCGCGCTCAGGTGTCAATATTGATCAAGTACAGGAGATACCAAGTGGGCTCCTCGCCCCGCACTTGTTTTTACAACATTCTCGATTTCGTTCTTTACGCACATTTTGATCGGAGCACTTTGCTGCAGATTGCAAAGAGCCTACTGCGTCCAAGTGTTCAAAATGACCAGATCTGCCCAGAACATAACAATCGGGGGTCAGTTTTATGCGTGCACCGACTTTACCGCTTCTATCATCGGCGGCCTCGTGCAGAATAGCACTGCCAACGGAACAAGCAGCGGAGCAATCGACCTCGCAGTTCTCGTAGACCAATGCGACAATGTGTGCAAGCTCGCCTGGGGCTCGCCAAATCCCGATCTCTCAGGCATAGGTGTAATCAGGTTCTTGACTCTCTGCGAAGCACCTTGACCCAGACTGACACCGAATCTACCCAGACCGTTATCTCATACATGATGCAAGCCACCCTCATCGCCCTCTTCGGCCTCTACCTCGTCATCCCAGGTTTCCTCTCCCGCCTCGGCCTCAAATATCCAGAGAAGATCCACCGCAACTTCCGCGCTGCCAACCTCCTCATGGCCATCTCCTTCTTCGTCGCGGAATTCAGTCACCTCTTTCAGAATCCAGGCATCGTCGAGCGCGACTTCATGCGCATGCTCGCCGACCTGCAGATCATGCAGTACACCATCATCGCGTACGGCGTCGTCGCCGCGCTCGGCGTCTTCGGCCAGACGACCAGCTACCTCACCGTCTCACAGCTGGTCCTGGGCGGGGACAATTGGCGGATCCTGGACCTTGCGCCACCCGTCTTGTCGCTCGTGTATCTGGGTTTGGACGAGTCGAATTATGGCGATCCGAATGGCTGGCAACAGAGGGTGGCTAATCAGCCCAGCTGTCCGAACACGTATGAGAAGGGGCTGGAAGGCGAGGAGGCTGTGCATAGCCATGGCTTCGAGTTTTCTTGCTCTGCTTTGCATCATGCGGTGACGAACAGGCTGTTCCTCGCATACGCTGCGCTCATGGGCATACAGCTGTTCTCTGCCATCATGTTCAGTGCTTGTTGGTATGGCTCCAAGTGGAGCGCGCCGGCGGGGGGGGCATCAGCATTTCGGGAGCATGTCAAGAGGCACAAGTGGTGGTACCGGTGGCTGCCAAAACTCGGCTTGGTGCTGTGCATATTCACGACGGCCGCGATGGTCATCAGCGTCTGGATCTTCAGATTCTGTGTCGACAAAGTTGTCGATACGGAGTTGCATCAGGATAGCTTGTGGGGTATTGGACAGGTACTGGCGCCTGCGGCGTGGGTGCCTTCGATTTTGGATACTGCTACTTGGATGTATGGATGCTATAGAAGTCGAGGTAAGTTGGTGCCGTCTTCATGGGTGCTTGAATGTGCGCGACACTGACTTCTCATTGATTCAGGCAATCCGGAGGACACTGAGAAAAGTCAGACAGAAATGCAGTATCTTGGTGTCTCCTCGAGTCCTTCCAGTGCCACCTCACCGACGTCTTGTGAGGGCATAGATGGTGGGACAAAGGCGTCTTGCAGCTTGGGAGACTGATTCTCATACTACGTTTCCACGGCCCCTTCCACTACTCGAACACGATACTCATCTCCTCAAATACTTCAAACTTTCTAAGTTTCTGGTCTCTGCATCTTCTAAAACATATCCAGTTTCACCAACGTCTTCTAACCTCAGAGTGCTGCTTTGTCTTATATGAAGTCTGGCCCCATCCCCCTCCTGCCTCAACGCAGATGTCAAACAACCAGTCAAGACCAGAATGAGGTACTAGTTGCCTCCATCCTTCGCACGATCTGCACTTTTCTCCCCAAGTCTCTCATAAAACACCTCGATTTCCTCTTTGTAATCCTCTTCGACCTCCCGCCTCAAGACCACGTACTTCTGATTCACCTTGAACGGCTTGTCCCTGCTCCCTAGGCCCACCGTCTCCCGCGGAATCCTGATCTCCTCAACATCCTTTTCGCTACTCGGAGCTATCATACCGTAATATATCTCATCCAGAAGTTGCGCTCCTGCCTTCACCTTTAATGCCTCCTCCGTTAACTCGATCAAAACATAAGGCGCCGGCCGTCCCTCCCCACCAACAACCACGTGCCTCACATGCGGATGCCCTCTCAACCGCTCCTCAACATCCGCCGCGCCAAACTTCGCTAACAAACTCAGCTTCATTAAATCATCCGTTCGCGCCCGCAGCACCCACCGCCTCGTCCCATCACTATCCATCACCGGCGAATACAGCTCTCTTTGCGGCACACTATCCCGCCCCGCTACGACCGCTTCATTCCAAAACAGGCCTTGATACAAACTCGGCGCCCCATCCGCCGGGCGGTCAAACACCAGCTCATAAAGCTCCCCTCCGTTTCGTCCCGCGTCCTCGCACCTCACAAACCGATGCGGCGCCTCGGGCACATACGCTATGCTACTCCACAGCCGCCGATCCAGCGCCGACACCACGAACCGGATTCCGCCGTCTATACTCGCGATCAACGGCATGAGGCGCGTGTACGCCGCGATCTCGTCGCCCACCGCCTTGTCCAGGCTCGCGCCCACGTAAAGAACGTAGTGCAGGCGCGTGATGATCTTTCGCGCGGCCGGATCGGCCCACAGAGCGACGAGCGGCTGGGGCGGGAGGCACAGGCCCTGAATGAAGGGATTGTGGTCGATGATTTGCCGGAAGAGCGCCGGGGTGAGGCGGTGCAGGGCATCGATTGGTGGCACGATGAGGAGGACGCCGTTGTAGGCGGGCGCCATGACCCAGGTGCCGATGCCGGCTCCCCATTTGGGTGGGTTGAGGCAGAGCTCGGTGCGGTTGTGGGTGAGTGCGAGGTTGATCGTACGGGGCCAGTGATTGCGAGCGAGCAGCTCGGTGTTTTGGATGATACCGCAGCCGCCGTTGTTCAAGGTGATGGGCTTGGGTGTGCCGGTCGTCCCCGAGGTGTGCATGACGATGACAGGGTCATACTTGCCGTCTTCCCAGGTGCGTTGATAGGGATAGTCTGCGGCGCCAGCGGCATCGAGACACCAGTCTAGCGAGGGGAACGCGAGACTCTCGACTTTACTCTCGGTGGCGCCGTGAGCAGCCAGTGTCCAGCTGTCGTCTGCGAACAGCCAGGTTTTGCACTCCGTATCGTCCAGTAAGCTGTCCAGGCCGGTCCCCGTGATACGGCCGTCGCATATTAACATCTGTTCGCAAGTCAGTGAAGATCCAAGTACTACTGTAAGGGTGTTTGCAACCGACCTTCCGCTTTGTCTTGATGATAGCTGGCAGCACGAAGGCGTAACGCACGTCGTTGGGCCCCGCGTACGCGACTGTGTCGAACGCACCCCATCCGGGCACGAGGCCGAGGTGCGCGTCGAGCCAGTGGGCGGTCTTGTTGATGCCGTCAAGGTACTGGCGCCAGGTGATGGAGCGATAGCCGGCCGTCTCCCAGTCCGGGGGCGGATAGCGCAGGTATGTGTTGTTGGGGAACCATGCTGCGCGGTCTTGAATGGCTTCCACTGTGAGCTTGAGGTTGGATGTCATGGTATGGGCGAACATCGATTCTGGCTAGGTATATATGTTTAGAGGCTGTGAGAGTCCATGAGGTGTGAGATTCCCAGGCTGCTCCTCGTCGATGGACGGTGAGGTCCGATTGTAAATGTCTTGGTGGGTAGGCGTCGTATGCTTGTCCGGAGCTGTCAGCAATGCCCTCTTTTCGTACAAGCGTCATTTATTGGCGGTTGCAGTCTCAAGGGTAATGCAGATGCCTAGATAATTACGTCCTCTGTGTGAGGACTCCGCACCTGCAGGGCCCCAACAGACGAAGTCCCCTTGTTTCTGTGAGTCAGCTGTCTCCTTGGACTATTCGCATTAGACTCCATACATGGCGCTCGCCAACGGCACCTTGCGGTAAGATATATGCTGATATGTACAACTCTGGGTCCTGTTCGTGCAGCTGCTTGTCTGCGAGACGAACATTGCCTCCAGAAAACTTTCAGGAGTACATATGACAGATCACCAGCTCGACAGACGGCTTCAAACCAAGCTCGGTCTGCGAGCACCATCGAAGGGATGGCTGCGGTATGGTGTCTCTGGCGCGTGTTGATTAGCAATATCCTTCTGCCTATCGATAGCATGTGTTCTCAAGCAGCTCTATTTGTCTCTCGGTCCGAGTCTACCCCCAGTGTAGTTGACTGGCCGGTGGTCATCCATTCACGCCGTGTCGCTTCTGCTGTCGTCAATGTCTCGATTCTCTAGATTCCATCTGTAACGAGATTTCACAACCGGAGCCAGATTTGATAGGTGGAAGATCCAGTGCCTACCTATGTGAGTCGGGCTGAACTTTGACCGTGTGTCCAATGTGTACAAAGCTAGCACCTAAACTATATGCACGGCATTATGAGGTGATGATTGTTCCACGGCACCATGCAGCTGCGCCGGTACCAAGCTTTGAAAGACTCAAGGCTACGAAAGTACGAGTATTCCTTCCTGCCAGGAAGCTGTGTATTGTTCTACTGCACTTTGCACAACTTGCCATTTTGTGTGGGCAGACCATCAGCGGTTTCCGCAGTCTATGCGTTGGACCCTACACCAGTCGTGGCATAGAAGAGCTCGTAAGGATCGTAATAGACTGGCGTCTGTCGTAATTGGAGCCCTGGTGTTCGTGGGCCCCTGTGCCCAACCGACCGATCAAAACCTCACTGTTCGATATGATCACCACTTCCCGACTCGTGGCGATTCGCGCGGCTGGGAGACCCGAGTCTACTAGATTCACTGCCCCAATTTTGAATGCAGGTGTGTCGGCAGGGACTGCATTGTGGATATAGAAAAAATGCGGATAGCTTCGGTGGCCTGCATAGTCCGATAGGCAGACTATTTATGCATCAAATTTACCGAATACTTGCGACTCAAACTCGATCGTTTCATTCATTGAGTGATTGCTTTGTTCTTGTTCTCTATTGCTGTCGTAGTATAGAACTGTGTGACGTACGGAACCGAGGTGCACGGTAAGTTCTGTCTTAGACAACTTCAGCTGTGTTGCCTGTCCTGTCCTGCAGACATTTTGTGAATTTAGCGTAATATCTACCATCGGTCTCGCTACATTGGCTACCAGATGCAGGCCTCGACGGCATACATCTGTACGCGTACGCGCTAGTCATCTGTGGGCGCAGTGCGTGAGCAGCAGCGGCGCAGCGCCCCATAGTCATTAACGGAGGAGACGAAGGATGCTCTTTGAGACTGCGGGCAAGTGGATAAATGCAGGACCCAATCCATCGACATTACAATAGTATAAACGTTCCACACCGTTGTGGAGCATTGCATCTAAGCATTCATGCCGGGGTTTACCTCCCGTCAGTTGGGTGCGTAGGTAAGTACTACCGTTAGGTACTTCCAGTATGTGCAGGTATCCTCTGCTGGACTCGAAGTCCACCCCTAGAGCATCTCGACTTTAACTTCATCCATCATCAAGGCTTCCACTCGCGGTAGGTACTCAGTAGGCGCCATACACAGTGTTCGCATTCCTGTTTCACTACTTTGCGGTCGAGAAATGATTGTCAGGCGAATGAGAATGATGGATTTGATAATGATAGCAAACTCAGTGACGTACACTATATGCGTAGAGTTGAGGCATCTCAGAGTCCTGGAGTCGAAACAGAAGGACGCAAGTCACAGGTCACATTCTGAAATCGTTTGGTCTGGCTGGCTTATCTTGCTGGAAAGCGCGTTTCAAAGGCTGGTGGTTACTGTGTAGTCGCGAATCCTAGTTAACGTCCGTATTGTTCTACGAGTCTTTCAGGAATCGACGTGCTGCCGCTGGTCACCACGGACCCGAATCCTCCCACGACAGTCCCCAGGCCCCTACCTAGGTAGAATATTATGTGACAGAGCACTTTCTCGGAGTGGACGCCCATAGGTTCGTTGTCGCAAAGTCACTCGCCCCGGGCCGCCCGCTTCAAGCTGTCCATGTTCAACTGACTAGTGACTGATCTCGCCGGTATGTTGTTTGAACATGCTGATGGTATCTAGACGCAAATCCGCATGGCGTAGCAAGAGGTCGGTTAAAGCTGCACGAAATATTCTTCAATTATGCGTGAGAGGTAGAGCAATTTTGTTTTCTTGGAAACAAAAGGTAATTATTGGATTTGAATACAAAGGTGACCCAGCGGCAAATTCCAATTTGGCTGACAAGTTTTTGGACCATGCCCTCAACTTTGTCATAGTGGAATTTAATTAAGATTTATAATTACATATAACAGCTGTCTTCGCTAGCTACGCTCCGAACTGCACAAGTCAAATTATTTGAGCATCAGCATACTCCACGGCCTGGTTCTAACATACACGGCCTGAGCTTTTTTGTTTCCAAGGCCACGCCGCAACGAAGCCATTATTGATCACTTCTTTCCTGTCACTATTGGGCTCGGAGAATGACCGAAAGAAGCAAGCTGGAGAGCGAGGAGAACGGCTCCAGCTAGACTTTGCCCTCGTCGGCTTCGCCCGAGATAATCCTCTCGGACCTACCAGCGATGACGAGGGCGGCACAATATGCACAGTCAATACTTATGAGGCGCTGCAGAAAGCCATAGCAGGCGATGAGAAAAAAAAAAGACAGTTCTCTTGAACGGAACTATTCAGCCGACTGCACGAATTAGAGTCGGCTCAAATACCTCGCTTCTGAGCCTGAAAGAGGGCGCCAACATCATCGGGCAGGGCATCGACGTGAATGGATCCGACAATGTCATAATCCGCAACCTCGGTATTCGCTTAATCCGAGGCAAAAACAGCCTAAATCTCATGAATTCAACACGAGTATGGGTAAATCACAATGCGTTTGAGAGCGCCGGGCTGAAGGATGGGCTTGACTTCTACGACGGCCAGCTCGACATCACCCTTGGGAGCAACTATGTCACGACATCCTGGAATTTCTTTCGCGACCACTGGAAAGTATGTGATAAGACTTGCCCTTTCTATACGCTAGGAATGCTGACACTTCTCTAGTTGTCCCTTATAGGGAGCAGCGATGCCCTCCGTGATGTCGATAGCGGCAAGCTCCGCATCACCTACCACCACAACCGCTGGGACACGATGGGCACGCGAGGACCGGCCGCGCGCTTCGGCATGCAGCACGTCTACAACAATTACTACAACGAGTACGCGTTTCAAGCCATTCAATCCCGCTCGGAAAACCAGATGCTGGTCGAGGGCAATGTCTTCCGCGACAACACGATCGAAGCGCTCAGCACCTTCGGCCTTGTCATCCCCGAAGACAGCCCCAATACGTCCATTTTTGGTAACGAGGAGCTCGACAGTTTTGAAAACCTCGGCGCGGAGAACGATTTTGGTCCCGCGACTGTGAACATCATCTGCGTAGGCAACTTTACGCACGCGCCATATAGACACAAGCTTACATCGTTTGCTCACGTTATCGGTGATGCAATCAAAGGCTCTGTCTGGCCTGGGCAAAATCGAGGTGAGATAGTTGGTGGCCGGCCGTTCGGATATTGGAAAGAAGTTATTATTGAAAGGATGTACATTGGTAGCTCCTGATTTAGCTGGCCTAGATTTAGCATACTCTCTGTACGTGATACGCAATTTCCGGAGCGGATGTGCCTTTGTGGGCGCTCCAAACATACATATGTCCAGCTGTACACTGTCTACCTCCCCAGGCTTCATATACCTCGGAGCATCGCCATTCAACTGCTCCACACGCCAAAACTCAGGATCGTCGTCATACGGCGGGTCACCGAGCCAGTCTGCCCCGAGAGAAGTGCAGGTGCTGTGGTACTTCCTCATGAGTTCAGAAAGATGATGAGGATCAACAGAAAACTCTTTGGGGTCAAGGAACCCTTCAATTTAGCCATTGCTTCTCTCCATATTAATCGCCCATTCCCAGAAACAGCCTACACAGATGCTTGCACCGAGCTCCTCCTTCCATTGCGCCGCAGAATCGTACTCGCTTCCACTCATCGGCTTCTGTGCGTGAGCGGCCCCAAAATCGACCGAACCCAAGACTGGCGCTCGACCCTTGAGCTTTCCAAGCTCCTCATCGAGTGCCGCGAAAGGGAAGGCCCACCAGTAGCCGTCTAGCAAAGCGTCCTGCGAAGGACTCCAATTCGTGGCCTAGTTGGTTTTCGCATGTCCACGAGGGCTTTCGCACAGTTGTCGAACTTGGCTACCGGTGTCGTGGTCCTGCAGAAGTGCTCTCGACGGTGCGATGCTTTCCAATACTCGAGTCCGTCTTCCCCAATTGCTGGATTTCGACCACAAGCTGGAGCTCTGGTGAGAGCTAGGGCGTCGGAGCATTCCTGGCGGCAGAAGGAAGTGCGAATATTGGAGTCGCTTGACGGCTCATTGAGCATGTACTCATAGTCCTCGTCTGATAGGTTGACATAGCAGGGCATCAAGAGTTAATGCCGTCTCCACTTTTCGAGACAGTCCTCAGATTGGTCAGCCACGGTGCCGTTTGATTGATGGGATCTCAATATGTCCAGCTTGGCTTTGATTTTCGGGAGAGAACCGTCATTCTCGGTCGGTCCATGCCTGACCAGGTGTTCTAGATCATGTAGTGGCCATTTCAGATCTTTCATGTTAGACGGAGAAAGGAGGCCAGAGTTCAGACACCGGAACACAGCCCTGTCGTGAATCTCGGTCCAGGCGGTTGACGGCGCGCAGCGCTCGCCTGCGATCTTGACGCGACGGATCAAGTTGGTGAGGGATATTAACAGGCCCTTCTTCGGGTAGATAGTGATGTCCTCGGCCCAAGAGTTCAGTATGCGCTCCAAAAAGTCGAAGACGCAAGTCCCGCACGGCGTCTCTTCAGCTCCAGGACCATAGTGATACTCCTAGATTTTGTAGCCAATAATGTAAGATCTAACGCTAAGCGAGGCTCTACTTCGTAGACATGAGCAGGCTCCATCCTTTTTTCGTGGGTCTGCTCAATGAAGTGGTAAATCTCTTTCAGGGTAGGGTTCATGCCATTCGTCACTGGAAACCGCTCCATCATCTCGATGACACAAGACTGGAAATCGCAGTCATTCTTGGGACTTGTCCTGCAGAAGTGTTCGTTCAGG
The DNA here is from genome assembly GCA_022609195.1 of Plenodomus libanotidis. Lineage (NCBI taxonomy): Eukaryota > Fungi > Ascomycota > Dothideomycetes > Pleosporales > Leptosphaeriaceae > Plenodomus > Plenodomus libanotidis. The sequence continues at coordinate 40,787 of JAGKQA010000230.1, forward strand.
CGTAGCAGTGTTTCAATCACAGTGGTAGCACCAAATGTGTTTTCGGGGGAGGACATTCTGGCGCGGCCCCCAGTGTAAGATGCATCTGGTACGAGCACGTCCGAAGGTGCGCAACTCGCGAGCAGGCTAGCATGAGCTTTCACAAGCGACATATGACATTGAGGGTCACATATTTCCGGGATGGCAGCCAAGTCCCATGTGTCTTTGACGAACTCTCCTCGGTAGGTATCGTATTCGAGAAGCCAGTCATGGCATGGGACCAACGTGAGGGCGCGCCATTCTTCGTAGCAATTGGATCCAGGCGGGGATGAGATGTTTCCGTAGAGTACGGGCGAGTTGATTGGGAAAGGATCTCGTCGCCATCCATCCGCAAACGGGCTGTCGGGCATCTGAGTGTTACCTTGCGTGGACATGTAGGCGGTGATGGCGAGGGCAGTGACGGAGGTCAGTGCTATGATGAGAACCCCTTTGAACCGTGAAACCTTGGCCACAGGAGCATCTTGTGACTTCGGCAAGTTCTCCGTCTCTTCGAGAACCCGGTCGATGTACAGACTGTGACCAAATGGCTGCTCATCCTCGCACGTACCAAGCTTCTCGAGATCTGAGATATCTGCCATGTTGAGTTACAATCACGACATGTCGTTGTAAAAGCGAAATGACATTAAGATGGAAGATCTCACGGTGGAGAATTCCCCCTGAAGGCTGAGACGAGGCAACAGGTGCTGCGCCGTCCCTGTGCACATGCAGCTAAGCGTTGACAGCCGACAGGTCGGCTCAGGCCTGCAGCACATTACGCGAATCCTTTTGCAGGTATACAAGAAGCTTGTTTCCTAGGTATCTGGATGCTGGGCTGAGTGTATAGACGCGTTCGAACTCCCTGTCTTATGCCGACTTTGATACTGGAGCAGCCTTAAAGAAAGACCCCAAATGGTTAAGAGTCGAACGGACGACCGTCAATCCATTAGCGAATGCAACATATCCTCAAGGACGCTATGTGGTGTCCGTTATGGTCCTTGTAGTTGTCGCTGCTATAATGTAGCAGACCAGGCCAGAGTAGGCAGAAAATATGTGCATGTATTGGTGACCTTCTACTAATCTTCAGCGCGTGCTTGGTATCTGTCTTTAAAACCCGTAATGCTGGTGGCAGGAATATGTGAAGTAGAACCAGAGTATCTGATGCTTGGCAACCCAAGCAGGAGACGAGGAGTGTCCAATTGACAAACCGGCAGTCCTGGCTGTCTATGCGCCCTCGTGGTACTTGCGGAAGAAATCCATGACACCAGTGTAGACCACGAGAAGAATGCCACCACCCTGTGTACGTTTGGTCAGTCAAGATGAACATAGGCGAAAAGCAGGCTTGTCCATGACTTACCGGCCCCAGCCTCAACACCTTTGGCAAGAAGCCCTTGTACAACGCACTGAAGCCCTCCTCCTTGAATACCGTTGCCACAGCCGGGAACGCCCAGTTGTACTTTGGCACCTGACCCGCGATCCTCGGCGCATTCTGGATGCGCGACTTGACTACGTCCAGCGGCGTATTCAGCATCGTACCAAAGGTACCACCCACCGATCCCGCAATAATATCATTAACCATCTGACCCTTCTTATCGGCCGCCTTAGGCAGCAACTCGCGTACCTGGAAGATACAGCCAAAGTACCCGGCGTTCCACAAGATGTGCCGCCACAACGTGCTTTCCAGGCCCTGGTACATGGCGAGCAGGCCCTCTTGCCGCACGATTTTGGTCACCACGTCCACCATGCCGTTGTACTTGCCGGCCGAAGCCTTGTCTTGCAGGCGAATCTTGACGAGCTCGAAGGGCACGACGACGAAGGACTCGGTCGCGCCGGCAGTGGCACCCGTGAGGACGGAGAGGGACTGGTTCATCTTGTCGACGCCGAATGCTTTGCGGTAGAATTTGCCCCAAGCGTCGTTGGCTGCGAATTTCGTCGCGCGCTTGGGCGCTTCCATGAGGATCGGGGCGGTGATGCCGCGGTAGAGGCGGGAGAAACTGTGGGCGAAGTATGTGTTATTAGCTCCTGGTCGGGGTGTCTTATGTTCGTGTTGGTGCACGCATTGGAAGGACCTTAGAGATGGGGGGTGAAGCTTACCCCTCGTTCTTGACGATCTTGGTGAAGCAGTCGCCCATGCCATTGTAGTGGTCAGCGCCCACGCCCTTGCCAGTCTGGAGCTGCCTATAATGCCAATCAGCCGAATTCAGCAAGCGAGGAGCACAGACGAAGCTCACACTCTGGTCTTGACAACGTCAAGCGGGTACCTAGAAGCACCTATCAGCATCACCAACATCACAAAGCCTTATCGCAGATAGGCACATACATTACCAGAATCTAGAAGCACGCTCTTGTTAGTGAGATCGATTTTTAACAAAGCAAGGGCAACTACATACCTCAGACACACCAGCGATAGCGCCTGTTCACAAAAGAATTAGCCCAGTGATTGTATGATCACCTTGCGACAAACTTGGAAGACAAGGTTGGGAGAGGACATACCGGCAGCAAACTGGTATTGGAAAGGGAGGGGCTTGGCGTCGGACGACATCTTGACAGCTAATGATGATGAGGATTCTGTCAAGAGAGTGGGTGCGCCTTGTAAGGAAGAGAGGTGATGCGACGTTGCGGAAGAAGGTCAACAGGTTGTGCGGCGCAAGTTTATCATCGGCACAGAAATTCGATGTTTTGGGCTTGGGTGTGCCGCCGCGGTCCCCCACAGAGCGGCACCGGACGGATTGGGACCCCCCTGTCGTTCCGACGTCAGCCCAGGACCGCACGGCTGGGGAACCAGCGCGCACGGCTGATCCTTCACCAAATGCACGTGTGCCCCCAGATTCGCGAATGCAAAAAGACACGATGTTCTTGAACTCTATTTTTGGGCTTGGCATATGGTATATGGCGTACATAAAGTATCGCAGGTAGAGCTGTAGGCCGTAGCATCTAAAACCTACGACGAAGAACCATAGACCAACTATCGTCATCATATCTCACTGCCGCCTTCGAGATGGTCTCGAATCCATGTACTATTCCTCAATGTTCTGCGCCGTCATTATGCAACATGCACTGTGCTGTACTCCTTTTAGACATCCATTTAAGCACCATCATCAGTGATGAGCTTGATTACCTTGCCGATGGCAATGGTCTGGCCTTGGTCACGCTACGCAGATGTTAGCATAACATTCCAGCACTCAGGTCATCAGAGGCTGCTTACCAAGGTGAAACGACCCATCTGGGGGTAGTCCTCGAATCTCTCGATACACACAGCGCCCGAGGCTCCTGTGACCTCCATACGCGCAATAATGCTGTCGCCCTTCTTAGCGTGGGTGGGTGGCCGCTTGCTCTTGCGCCCGGTGCCCTTTTGCAACGAGTGCAACAGTGCCGAGAACGTGACCTCTTCGATGGCAGCGTGGACATGGAGAACACAGTTGAAGCCTGCGGAAAGGATAGACTTCAGGTCGAGAATGCGGATCTGGGCCTCGAAGACCTTGACACAGTGGACAAGACGCTTAGGCGAGCAAAGCACGAAACCAGGCAGAATGTCCTCCTCCTCGATGCCACGGAGACGCATCCGCACTTGGTCACCACACTGGGCAATCGGGATCTCCTCTTCTTGCTCGCCGTAAACAGCGGTAGCATCGATCTTGGCCTTATTAGGCATCATGACTAGGGACATGCCCTTCTTGACCACACCAGCTTCGACACGGCCCTCCACCATGGTTCCCATGTCTCGGTACTTTCCGGCCACGGCCATCATGAATGGTGCGTTGAGCTTACGTTCCAAAGCCTGCATGTTGTCCAGGTACTCGAGGAGCGAGGGGCCCGTATACCAGGGGCAAACCCCGTCTGGTAATCTGTCCTTAATGTTGAGGAGCGACTGGGCGGCAACGGGCATGAAGTGCACATCGGTCTTCAGGTTGTATCCGGTACCCTTCAAGAATGCACCAAGCTTCGTTATGCATTCCTTGTATCGCTCCTCGGACCATTCGACCGTTGGGTCGTCCATCTTGTTGATTGCAACAACGAGTTTGTTCACTCCTTGCGTCTTCGCCAACATGGCGTGCTCTCGGGTTTGACCACCCTTCTCGAAACCGGTCTCGTACTCGCCCTTACGTGCGCTGTTTTCAGAATTAGCCCCATGAACGTCTCCCTGCTTCAGATCATTCAAGAAAAGAAAAAATTGTGCTTACCTGATGACAAGAATACCAACGTCGGCTTGCGAAGCACCACCAATCATGTTGGGTACGTAGGTCTTGTGGCCAGGCGCGTCCAAGATGCTGTACTTGCGCTTATCGGTCTCGAAGAATCCACGGCCAACCTCAACGGTTTTCCCCTTTGTTCGCTCCTCGTTTGTGAGATCCAGCGCCCATGACAGGTACCAGGTAGGTCGACCCATTTCTTGTGCATCCCTCTTGTATTTGTCAAGGGTCCTCTGATCAACCATGCCAGTTTGGACAAGGATGGATCCACCAAGAGTTGACTTGCCAGCGTCGACGTGACCGATAAAAATGATATTGACATGCTCCTTTCCGTACATATCCTTGAGTGTCTCCTCGTCGACATCCGCAGTCTGTTCCTGCTCAACGGCGGCCGCATCGCGAGCAGCGATCTTAGCAGCGGCGGTCGCAGCGGCACCCCGTGCAGGGCTGGATCGACCAGAGGAGGCTGGCGTGGGTGATGTCCTTCCTGAGGAGCTATCGGCGCCAGCCTTTTCGCCTGTCTTCTCGATCGCCTTGGAGGCTGTGACCTTGGCACCCTCTTCGGCGTCAGCAGCAGCGGCGTCCTCCTTCTTCGGCTCGTCCTTCTTCGCTGGGGCGGTGGCGCCGATCGTGAGAACTTTCGCCTTTGGCTTAGGAGCGTCACCGCCGATGCTCAGCACCTTTGCGCCTCCCTCCTTAGTGGCGAGAGTGACCTTCGGGGAATCGGCAGAGCTGGGTGCGGCGTCGGTCGGTCGCTTGGCGATGGTGGGTGTTTGCTTCGGAGCTTGTGCTTGTTGCGGTTGGAATTGCTGGCCTTGGTAGCCACCGTACTGCTGGCCTGACGCGGGGTCAAAAGTTAGTTGTTGATTTCTCATCATCCGTAGGGATGAGCAAAGCATATTCACCATAGCCCTGGCCTTGACCCTGACCGTACACTTGTCCATAGCCACCTTGACCGTACTGCTGATAGCCCTGCTGTGCGCCGTACTGAGAGTAGTAGCCCTGTTGTTGTTGTTGTTGGGTGCCGTAATAGGCGCCTTGCTGGTACTGAGGCTGTCCATACCCAGCGCCGTACGCCTGACCTGGTTGGAATGCAGCAGCTCCGGGAGTGAATGTGGAAGCCCCTGGATGGAAAGTTGCTCCTGGAGCCTGAGCCTGAGCCTGGTTGCCCAGGTTCATTTGTTGTGCCTGTTGCGCCAGGTTCTCCTCCTGGGCGGCAGGGTCGTCCTCCCATGAATTGAGGTTCGACATGATTGCTGTGATGGGGTCGTCTATTTGTGTAGATGAGAGATCCCAAGAGGCGCGTTTGCTGTTGGTGTCTGAGAAGTTTCGACCTTGTTGATAGGGATTGTAGTCGGAAGAAATCGCCTTCACCTGGTGCCCCGGGGTGAGGACTCGAGGTTAAAGTAATGCGGGTGGTGTCACGAGAATAAAGCGAGGATCCTGATGAAGGCTGCTGCAAATTACAGAGGTCTTGAGTCGCTTGATGCCTGAGAGCTTTGAAATGGTCGAGTCCTGCCACTAGATGGTACAATGGCAAGGGAAAGGCTAGCTTGACCTTTGTAAAGTTTGGCTGGTGTCAGGTTGGGCAGCGGGGAGATGGAGTTTGGAGGTGCCCTCTGAAAACCTGTGCCCCACTAACAGAGCGTCATGGGCAGGAACCACTGGGCTGGGGCTGCTGCCTGACTCAAATGGTGTTGCACTAACAGTCGCTCACCCAAATCTGCAGCAGGATAGATAAGCACTTTCAAACAGCTTCACCTTCACAACCTTACCACTGGGCAGCGAACAACAAGGTTGCAGCCATTGAAGGCCGGAAGTAAATTCGCCTCTTCGTGTTAGTCTGTGTATTCCAGCCTTGTTTCGATCACCTGCGAGGGTCTTTGCACCATATCAACCATGCCGATTTCCATTCTGTTTGCGCCCAATTGAATTTAACCCAGGACTCCCATACTTGTACCACACCACCCACACAACCTTGGAAGCGGGCAGACCAGCCGCTCTAGGCATGGACGCTCTTCTGGCGCGCCTTGGGGCGCAGGCCTTCAACATGGCCGTCCGCAGCGGCCTGGCCTTGACATCAACCTATGCCATCGGCCAGTGCTCCAGGCTGCTCAAGACTGTTGACGACAGGTCCACTCGCATCGAGCTCAAGACACTGCAGCAGAAATTAGACAGCAAGATCAAGATTCTGTCACCTGTCATAGATTTGATCGAATTCAAGTGCGTCACCTTGATGACGCCTTTCTGACTGCGACTGTATTCATGAGACCAATTTTGCTGACATTGCTGCAGATCTGGACGTGGCAATGTCTTCCTAGAAGCGGCCGTGCCGCTGGCCAAGTCTCTACACTGCAATATAGTTGCGCTAGGTAAGAGGATCGAGAATGCTGCTCTTGCGGAGGAAGCTTCTCGCCGGCGAGGAACCACAGCGAGAACGGACGAGGCTCACCACGCAGAGCTGCTCGCCATCATCAGGGAGATCCAGGCATTATTAGCCCGTATCGAGAGCGACATACCGACCCTGCAGTTGGCCATTACCGCCTCGGGAGAGACGCTGTCATCCTCGCTACCCACCGGCATATCTCCGTCACGATTTCTGCAAGCCAGCTTCTTCTTGAACATGGGGGACACTCAATTCGCCAGCGATCCCACCAGGCCAGTGCAGATAGGACCTTCCTTCTACTTGTCACTTTACATGCTATTCACTGGTCATGCCACAACCGAACCCCAACCGTATGCCTTGATGCGGAACGGACCAGCCACTCCAGGCCCATCTAATTTTGGGACACCTATGAAGGACGAGCCATATGGTCTTGGGGAGGGCGAGCGACAACCTATTTGGCAAGAAGTCTTGCACAAATCTCGGGTGCGGCTTTGCAGGACTCCCATGGGATGGCACTTCGATCATGAATTGGGTTATGTTCCTTCGGTGTCAAGCTCTCTTGCTCCACCCGAAGGCTCACAAGATTCGAACTTCCGCGAAACTCCAAGCTTTGGGGGATCCGATGAGTTTTTTTACCATCTGGAAATTGTTGAGGACTTGGACGACGAAAGGTTTCACGATGACGAGTCCAAGACAGGTTCCTACGACGACATGCCTCAAGCGGGCATACGAGAGTCAATTCCAATACATCAGGTCTCCAAGATCTTCTATACAGATAGCGGCAGGATTCTAAACATTGGCAACAACGATGAGGCTGGCAATAATCCCATACTGTTACTCAAGAGGGACGTCGAAGCTCTAACAGCCGAGGAAGTCGTCCAAGACATTATGATGCCTGGGAAAGCAATTTTAGATGTCGAGGACATGGCCAGTATCACCCCAGACGAGCAAGCCGCGATCGATCAGCAACTTCGGGAGGAGAGCGAGGTGCCCAACGGCAGAAACGAGAAAGAGATTGAACAGCATCCCTTTGCCCTGCATCTTCCTCCGCACCTCGATCCCGAGTGGTACGCTCTAGAGGTGTTTCTCGACGATGGTGATGATGATGAGTCTTCCGACTCCCAAGATGGCATGGAGGACGCGCGCGAGGACGAAGTATCGATGCCCAACATAAAGTCGTCCCGGCCGCCTCCCTCACCACGCCCATCAGTGGACGCCAACATCTTGAAGCAGATGAAAAACCTCTCCACGACCGACCCAACCGGCCGGTCCATGACATCTAGTCCACTACGAGAGCTTGACAACAAACGAGCCAACCAGACCCAGCGTGATGCTAATTTCATGGCGCGGTCGCCCTTCGGTGCGGTTACCTCGTCTCTATCGCTGATGGAGATGCTGATCCGACTCACCAGCCTGCAGGAGTTCCAGCAGGCCGCACATTTATCCATTCCGGATTACATTCTGTCGTTCTTCTTGGAGGAGACGTCGACGACGGGGTTAAAGGGAGAGGCGCGATGGAAGGTGCGCAACGAGGCAAAGAAGCGTGTGGGTTTTGATCCTTACACTGATACCCCTACCAAGTGAGTAGACACAAAGCATAGCAGGAACATAGCACGGCATGGGATTTGGCGTCGTTTCTTTTCAACAGATTTTAGTTTTTCAGTTGGCACTTCTGCGACGGGATATCCTCGCTTCAAGACTGCGTTCGACTTTTTCTCGCCCTATGTCTCGTCATATCCCGGCTGTCATTCAGCTGCGCCTCGGCGAAGGGCTCGCACAGCTCGCAAATGTTAATGTCCTCGCCCTCGCTATCGTCTTAATCACCCATCTTCACACTTTGTCTTAACCTCTGGCCCATCCCTACACCAGGCTTTTCAAGCTGATCGGGTCAGGCTTGGTATTACTGCTGCTTTCACTAACATCGTACATCTACTATTCTTCCTCCTCCATTTTCTTCCATTCGCCACCGGCTCGGTACTTCGCATGCTCTGCCCCGGTGCTCGGCGAAAGTTGTGTCGACCCAGTCGCCGTTGTCCACGGCGGCCTCGTAGTCGGCGACAGCACGAGCCAGGACACCGTGCTAGCGATGCTGAAGAAACCAGAGGGGCCCAGCACATTAGCATTCAAAATGTCCAGGACGCGAACATGATTCTGAGAAAATAGATTCAAATGAAGGCGAGCTCACGGCGAAGAGAGCGCGAGGTCCTCGTGGCAGCGGCCTTTGGCGAGATCACCCTACAGAACAGTTCTACGAAAATCATGCTTTCTGAGCTTTAACGTTAGCCGGCCCCAGAGACATGGAGAGCCACGAAGATGGCAAAGAGATCCACCGCCGCTTGTATTTAGAGGTAAGTCATCATCGATTTGATTATATACTCGCCCCCGGACAATTAATGTGCAAGGCTGTTCAATGCGCTTCCGACGTCGTTGCTAAACTAAGTGGTAGGTCCATTGGCAAAAGGGCATGCTTATTCTAGTGAGATGCTTTCTAGACCTCTTACGCCAAGGACATCAAAAGAGCATCTATTACAAGAGTTGCTATACAAACAAAAAATAAATCCGTCCCGGAGATTGCTCTACGGCAAAGTGCTGTGAGAACGATTTGCAAGCACACAGCATTTTCTTCTTCTTAGGATGCTCACTACCAGAAAGTGAATACCCTACAACAAGGCTTTATGAGATACTCTACAGAAGCCTGAAAATCTTGTTCAAATACCTTGTAAAAGGATATTTGTGTACTGAACTATTGAATTTGCGTTCTTGGAAGCCATATAGGTCTTGAGCTAGACAACAGGATTCTCAGAATTACGGTCTCACATTCTTTACACTGGTGTCTAAGAAGACTAGAACACCAGAGCTGCGAGAGCTTGCACCGCTGGACATAGTCTTGGCCTCAAATTTTGTGTCCATCAATACAACATGGTGCAATGGCGTATTCGGCGCGGTGTCAAGTATGGATGGTTATGGTGATCCCACGCTACCCCCTTTGACGTTTAGTGAGGGCCCAGAATTGTTTCCCCAAAACAGCGGAGATCGAGTCGACCAGTGTGCACTTCATAAATAATTGATTGTATGTAGCTTGCAACCTATAACTCAACATTCCAGCTTACTTCCGCTGTTACGTGCCTGGTCAGTCTGGCAAGTCATGGAAAATACTCATAGCGGATCACTACAGTTTTGCCTTTCGTTGTGTTGTCAAGACTCCCGTCCGATTACTTGATTGTTAACTTGAGAGCTATTCGGCAATGGCACTCCCTTTTTGATCTTTTTGAGTGGTTGGTTCAGCCTCGTCCTACCGAGGACCTGAGAAGCTAGACTACCCAACTCCACAAGTTAGGTAGGTGTGGTTGAACTCCCAACTCAAACGTCAGCTACTCATTGCTGCGCGGAGTCTGCGTTATGATCAAGCACAATTAGTTCGAAAGCTGATTCTTGCACCAATTGCTGCCCACAGTCGCGCCGGGCCCAGCACCCTAGCGCCCGAGAAGCTCTCAAATGACGCCAAATGACAGTCACAACATCGTGACTCTCAAAAGACAGTGGAGAATCTTAGAGCAATCCTGCTGCATAGTCAATGAATGATTCGGTTGCTGGAGCTCACGATAGTCGTCTTCTGAATTGAGTCAGCTGGATGGGTGTTATATGATTGGTCAAAACATGGAGGTATTCCGCATTGGGAGGATTTACAAGTGAGCAAAAAAGTTTGCCATCGTGTGGCTGCCATCTCAGAGGCCTCACTCACAAACCCGGCCCTTTGAGATTTACTTTGAAAAGTTTCCTGATCGTAATATCATGCATCTTCACGGCTATACATGGCAAGCGCCCACAAACTCCAGCTCTCATGCCACTTTCTGCTTGTGCAAATACATAACTATGCTACCCGTGTACTGTGTACAAAGTAGTAGGTTGACAACCGTATGGAATATCAGCTGGGATCGAGATTTGAAGAGAGCCTCCCACGCCATGACATGCTAAGTCTATTAGCTGTCCAAAAGTATACCGCACGTCATGGCCGCAAGTGGCTATTCGTCATTTCGCTCGTTACCTAGATGTGGCTCGGGCCGTGCAACGAGGTCTGTCTTTTGGCTAGCAACACGTGTGGGGGAATGGATATTGGAAACCTTTCCTCGCGACGAAGCTGGAAACTTGGTTCACAGCGCGTGGAGAAATGCAAAATCAGAGCCGCTAGTGCTTTCCCAGATGAAGCTTTTCGTGAACCATATCCACTTATTGTTATTTTCCCGAAAGCCCAGAAAATTAAGCTCCCCGGAATAAAATTAATACATGGTTCAACATAGTACTGTGGTACAATCACCTCCGGGTGCAAATCGGATAGTTCCGGAAGCTTAACTATATTCAAATATCCCTCCTCCTTTGCAACGCCGATTTTTCAATCTTCTACCTTTGTTCTTTACATAAAATGGGTCGTGTATGCGGAAACAATTATTGTTTATTTAATTTAAAGGATAATTAACCCTGCTATTAAGCTTATACCGTCGACTCTTTATAATTAAAGTCTAGCTTAGATTAAAGGGCTAGCTTCGGCAGCTATTTTTCAATAATAATAATAATAATAATAATAATAATAATAATAATAATAATAATAATAATAATAATAATAATAATAATAATAATAATAATAATAATAAT